>JAMKCH010058407.1:0-70400 GCA_023653785.1 Ophioderma brevispina | reverse complement strand
TTCATATTTGTGAAAATGTGCCAGTGCCAGCTTTAACAAGAATGGTGTTGACATAGCAACGTGGCAATGACCGCCACGCCAGGCTCTAACCGCGACCAAAGCTTTAGGGCCAATAACATAATGTAATGATATGGTCACAAGTAATATAATGACAAAACATTAAAAACAGCCTTGAAAATGACCCTCAGATTACATTTCCAGCTCATGTAAAAGTTGACAAGCAGATTTTTTTTTTCAGTCACTTACCCCGTATTCTCAAAAGGTGATTGTACCAAAATTTATGGCTAATTTAGCCATTAGTTACTGATGTCAAAGTACATAAGGTGTCTAAAATGTAACTCTTAGAAAAAAAGGCGTTCATTAAGAACCCTTTTTGTCCCGTATATAGAACCCCAAGAGATTACGGTTTCATAACCGAACCTTAAAAGGTTCTACAAAGAACCGTCAAAATTTAGGTAGGCCTTGGAAATTCTTTATGAGCTCATCACAAAGTTTAGAAGAGGACAGACAGTGTTAACAATATTAATCTTTTTTGGTGTTACAAACTTATATTTTGGCCCAGAATTTTGAAGAACTTATAGGGTTTTATATAGGGTTTCAAATAGGGTTCTTCACTGCGTTGAAGAACCTTTGGGTTCTTTACTGGTAATTTTTATAACCCAGTGCTTTGAAGACCAACAAGGATCTCAGTCAAGCAAATTGTTCATTGAAGCCCTTAGTATAGTGAAGAACACTTTTGAACCCCTATTAAAGAACATCTTAAGGTTCTTCAAAATTTCTTGGCCCAAAAAATGAGTTTGTAAAACCAAAAAAAAAAAGTGATATTGTAAAAGTTAAACACTGTTTGTCACTCTTCTAAACTTGGGATGAGCTCATAAAGAAATTTCCCAGGCCTACCTCAATTTGAAGCGTTCTTGTAGAACCTTTTAAGGTCTTATAGAACCGTAGAGCTCTTGGGGTTCTATATACGGACAAAAGGGTCTTTAAATGAACCCTTTTTTCTGAGGGTACCTGGAATGCTGCTAGCTGCTGATCCTGACCTCGATATGTTCATTCAAACAGTAACCTCTGGGACATAATGTTTCATATTTACACTAAATATCTGAAAAATGAAAGGAATCGACTGAAAATAAGCAGATATGAACGTTGTGGACAACTTCCATTTTTTTCTAGAGGATCTATAAAGTTGGTAAATAAATAGATACCTCACTCATATTGTCAATGATTATTCATCATAACGTGCGGTATTGTGGCGCCGGCCGGTTAAAGGTAATAACAAAAACATGCTTTACATACCATACGTCCCTAGAGGGCAAATGACTACCAACCTGACGAATACCGCAAAAAAGGGAGGTGGCGCAATTGGTCTTATTAGATCTACATGAGCTAAGAGCAATTTCACCCCAAACACAAGTCAAAGGGGCCGCTCGGGGATTTTTGTAAATGTGGAAAAATGGTATTTAGGGATTTAAGGATATAGGCAACTTTCACGTGTTACAAGCACTAGTATTTATTTATTGGGAATAACCTATGACGCCACTGAGTATCCTTAAATTGCATGTTCAGTTAAAAACCATTTTATGAATGTTATTGTATCAGACAAAAAAAATGTTGATATGAATGTGGTCTTCTATGAATCTTATAATAGAGTTCAGTTTAAATTATATGGCCCAAGAAGTAACCAGCTATAGTAACAGCACTCTCTTGGATAAGTCATAATACCCAAGGGGGTGAAACCCATTCAAAACCAGTCGTCCGTGCTGGGCGCTGACATTTTGAATATTGCACGGAAGAATTATTAGTTTGGGTGCTTGTATACACACATAATGTCAATTCGATACAAACAATCCGCCAAAATATCAGTTGTTGGATGTTGGGTGCTATTGGGTGGTTAAATTTTGTCCTATCGATGGCCACACAACGAATGAAAATGACACATCAGTCGTCTTGATTTAAATAAACCGCCTCAATGAATACATCTTTTCACCTAAGCACGCATTGCATTATGAGAAAAAAGAGTATCTGAGCACAATGATCCAGGTACACTATTATTACACCTGGCCACCTCTAACACATACATTAATTTGTATCACTACCGATTAGTGTATATGCAAAGCGGCACCCACAGTATGTGGAAGAAGCGGAGGCAGCCATTGCTTTCTATTGTTGGTACTCTATGTTTTCTTTGTGGTCGGCAAAACATGCGAGACGGTGTATTTCTAAAGATTACGTAACGTTTTGCCTCTCTATCTATATAGAACCTCTTTGATAATACCCCCACCTTTATATTTTTAACATCTTGTAAATGATTTAGGGTCATTATTAAAAAGTGTTGTTTAATAACGTCGAAAAGATGGATAGGGCTACTTCTCTTCCTGATTTACGTACCTTATAGAGCAAATATGATCACAGCAATATTTTAAAACAAGCCTGTACGCAAAATATAAATGCCACATTTTTTTTGAAATCCCAAAATATCACCCAGGTTCTTATTTCAACAATTTGCCATTTTAAGTTCATTTAGCAAAATATGACTCCTTTCGGCGGCCATCTTGGACGCCTAGTTGTTTAAGCCTCCTTCAGGAAGTTAAAAACCTGATTTCGTGTAGTCGTGGGTAATATTTCTATCTGTAATGAAATTTTAATGGTGGTTTTACATAAAACAATGGCGACCATTTTGAAATGGGCAGGACACGCTAACCTGCAGCTTTTCGGGGCAGAAACATCCCCTTCGAGGTGATATATGGGAAAATTAATCACCAATTTGGTGCAACGAACGGAAAATCTGATGATGGCAGCTCATGGACTAATACTTTTTTGTTTGCGTTTCCGTTGGGCAAACTTTCCGTAATTCTTTGAAAAACGCTATCAAATATTTATTCTTGTTGCTAGCAAGAGAATGTCTTGTGGTAACAGGGAATTCAATATCGGTATTAAGTAAATATTTTAGAAAGGAAAGAATAAAGAGAATTTACAAATAATGTAAACATTATGATAAATTTCACTATTTAAAAGAAATAATCAAAAACGACATTCAACCATTTCGGTGCTTTTATAATGTGTATGTTTAGACAGAAAATGACAAAAAAATTGGCATTACAGGTCTAACTTTGGTTAAACCATTTTTACCTATAACTTTCCATCAACAAAAGAGGGCGCCCCTGTGTTACACTGTTCCCGTTGACCGCTCGCCACAGGAAAAGAGCTTCTTTTGGCGGCAAAATAGGGTTTGTTCCGAGTTTGAGAAGTAAATCGAAAGAGAGAGAGAGTTTAAAAAGAAGGTATGCGAAGTAGACAATATTACAGTAGGCTTTAGGTATTGATACACACTTATTATATAATAAATCCACATCCAGTTTTTAAAAACTGAGAAAAAGGCTCCTATTTTGAAAGTAAGAGAATAAATTTGAGAAACAAAAATGGCAAAAAAATGTTGGCGTTTTTTCTTGAAAAGTTGGTAAGCGTCATTCCTCTTTAAGCCACGAGTACATTTAAGCCGTGAAAAGTCGGTGTAAAGAATCTGAGCGTCCCCCATAACACCGTGTCCTAGCTGTCATAGACTAAACCCTAAGTGTATGGGGGTCTATGTGGATCGCAAGATTTGTTTTTCCCCGCAAGGGGGGGGGGGGGCAAAAAGCCATTTTTTAAAAAACGCTACAGTTAGGTTTTTCACACACAAATGTTATGGGTGTGGGGTGTGCCTTAATATCAGTTACACGCTAAATTACATGGGTTAATAATGAAAAAAAAAATCAAATCGGACCGGTCCCGTCATGCGTTTTTAATATTATCCATCATAAATCAACTATTTGGTAGCGCTATTTATTCAAAACTTGTTTTGACCCTCAAAACAGACTTGAGTTTTTTAAAAATGTTTTATTTGCAGCAATGTAACTTGAATGTATTGTATGTTCGCCTATTATGAGCCAAATTTTATGGAAGACAGTCCATCGGAAAATGTTTCTTTTAATTTCGACTGGCGAGTTTTGTGCGCGTCATAAAAAGCGGTTGGTTTTTGGACCGCATTTGATCAATTACAAGCGATTGTTTCAATTTTTTTCTTGTCCCCGGTATGTGGGCTTGTTGATGTATCCCATCAATTGCAAGGTTTTGGTTAAAAAATCGGCCAAGGGCAAATGGCTTGGTTCACATGAGCCCCCCTTCCCCTACACCAAAGGGAGTACACAAGACCCTATACAAAATGTTAACGCGGAATAAAGGCTCACTTCAAAGATGAAATATCAGTCAAATAGGCAGGAGGACCCTTGGAAACTGCAAGGACTGTAAAGATACGGTATTTCATGATACCGGACATTGACCTAATGGGAAGTTTGTGTGCACCAAACAACATGCACCATTTTTCAATCTGGCCCAAATCAGTCAAAATGTAACTTGACATTGACGACTGAATAAGCTTGAATATTAATCCCAAAGTTTATTGGAATGTCAGTATTGATATATTTTTGTACCAAATTTGTGTAGCTTTAGAGCGATGGATTCGTAAAGAAAAATCACTTAGTTTGAATTTTTCTACCAATGTGAAGGACGAGATTAGCATATTCAAATAAGGGAAGTTGTTTGAAGCTATATATTTGGAGGTTAGCCGTTTCTTTCCCTGTTTGCCACTCTCGTGCGTCAACTCATCGGAAAGCAGATTTTACGTTACCGCGCTCCTCGCGTCTTCAGTATTAAGGTAAGTCTAACTAAACCATCGACACAATTCATGAATGTGGTGAAAACATGGTATTCGTATATGACTTTGTCTTAATGTCAGCAATCAGCATAAAGTCAATATCCTAAAGATGTTTAGAATATTGAACCAAACTTTATTTTTGTGCTATGTTTTGTGCTAGACACATGCAATTCTTCTGCGTAATAGTTTTATGCAATTGCGTTTGACAGGTAAAGAATTTCAAATTCTTCGGGTGCATTACATAGTGACGGATGTTGAACCAAAATTCCAAAAGAGTTTCTAAGAAAATCGCATTTGAAAAAAATCAAACTTTTCAGAATCAGTATGCATCAATATACACCATTAAATCGGTGTGTCCTTAGGGTAAGATAATCATGAGTTAGACTAGAGTAAGGACTCATTTACGGAATAAAGCTGTACAATCCTTGTAATCCTTTGATCATCTTATAGAAGATTTCATGCTAGACTAATTTCATGCAGTCTTACATGAAGGATGAACCATTAAATCAGCTGAAGAATAATAATGTTCATGGTCTAGGTGGCTTTCCATTTGAATGATATTTCATATATTTATATTCGATCTTTTATTATGGTTACGATAATGGAAATGTTTCGTCCATGCAAGGGGCAAGGGGTAACTACACTAATTCGTACAGTCGAATAATCTATATCGCTACATACAAAATTACTTCATCAGTTATTGCAGATAGAATTAAACGGGTGTTACCTATATTAATTATAGTAGATTCCAATTGATGGTAGAGTTATGGGCGGAGTTTGGACTTCGTCCATTACTCAAAATAGGGGACAGAAAAACCCAGAAAATCTTCGATTTCTTCCTTGCAATACAAAAGAGATCAGATTGAAAGAAACTGGCGAACTACAAATAACGTTACGTTGTTCGTCCAGTCAATACTTTATATTTTATACTATGTGATGCATAGTGTGTCTACCCCAGAATTGGTTTTAAATATTGCCTACCAACAACATATAAATTTTTAGAAGGCTTCGGTCACCTGTGTGTTACAATGCAGAACTTTTATCTTCACTATTAATAAAATCAGCTTTCACCTGCTTTCACTGAAACTATTCCTGGATTTAGTTTGCGCTTTCTTTGCACATTCTAGGGTTTATTCTTTGAGAATTGATTGGAACTGTGAATGGCCCAACCGCTCAGGGTTAGCTATCATAGCTATAGCGCACATCATGCCACAAATACACGGACTAAAGTTTTTATATACTAATTCCCTCCACCTACAAAAAAGTAGAGGCTATTCCACTTTCAACTGGAATCTATTATAGCGAAGATCAGAATGGTTCTATGGTAGGAGATATAGAGGTGAAAATATCCGTTTAATGTATGATACACGAATGAGGGCACGTGTGGTCTAGTGGATTGAGTGCTCGCCCCACAGCCTGAAGGTTGTGGGTTCGAGCCCCGCTACGGCCAACGTGTTTTGCCCTTGAGGCACCTTACCTCAATTACTCCTCTTCACCCAGGTGTATAAATGGTTATCAACATTATTCAATGCTGGGAAGGCTGGCCCAAACGCTAAGGAAAGAGAGATAGGCACTCCGACCACGGGCTTACTCGGCGGACACTTTTAATACCTTTTTGTATGATGCCCTTCTGAAATCAAGAAACCGAGAGGAAAAATCAGTATTCCTATGCTTTTACTTGTTTTTGAGAAGGCCTTTGATGCTGTTTCGCATACATTCATTTTGAATGTTTTTGACTTTTTGAATTTTGGTGATTCAATTAATTAAAGATGGTTCAAAACTTTTCATGCAAATAGTACATCTTAAATGATCTTATACATCCTCATAAATGGTCACGAAACCAACCGATTGCCAATGTAGTCAAGGCGGTTCATTATCACCTTACGTTTTCTTACGCTGTGCTGAGAAAAAAGAATGGAAATAATAAAGGTATTCTTGTAGGCGGTGTGGTATTCCAGATTTCCTAATATGCTAGATACCGCTTTTTCTCTTGGATGGCTCGAGTGACTCCCTTCATGAAGCCTCTAAAGTGCTAGAACAATATTACGTGTACTTAATTCCAGGCTTAGAAACTAACGAAACCAAAACTAAAGCTCTATGGATTGGGAGAAACAAATACAGCGCGTACTGTATTAAAACTAGCGAAACTATCGTGGGTATCCTATGGTGTATTTTCTTGTTTGGGAATTGATTTTTTTAAAATCCGGATATTTGTTTATATATATAGTATCCTATGGCACTGCTGCTATGCTGTACATAAATGTTTACTACATGAAAACGAAACATCCGGTTCATTCAGTTGGCTTTCCAGGAGAAATGGGATAGCTTTTTTTTTATAATTATAAATTATTTACACATTATCAAAAATGGGTCAAGAGGGGGCATGGAATTTTGTGCAGCAGTTATTTGATTTTTTGTTCAATCTTGAATTGTGTGAATGTTGAGTTGTTTTGCGGAGTTTTCGCGGCCTGAAAACCTTGTTCCCTTCTTACACAGCATTGAGTTGTTATTTCTAAGAGTGTATTTCTTATTTAATATCATTATGTTTGAAGTTGTTTTCGGGTCTGATGGTTTTTGTGTGTATATTTATATCTATATACAAGAGAAAATTACATAATTTGGTTGCAACGTGCTATATTTCGACCGATTGCTAGATTGTTTAATTATGCCACTCTTATAACACTAATATTGCTGCTATTCTGCTAACTGTATTTGCTACTGGTTGATTGGTTGGGTAATTGATTGGTTGATTGACTGACTAAGATTCCTCAGATTTATCACATATGTAAAGTTCAGACATTGAGAGATAAATGTATTTCTTTCTTAATTGTTTTGTTATTATTATTTTATTTAGGATTAACAGTGATTACATTGTAACTCCTGAAACAATGTCAACCAAGGGCCAAATTTCCGAGTCAAAACCTCGCGTAATTACTGCGGCTGATATGAAGCGTATGAAGGGTACCGGCAAAGCAGGTATGGCATTGTATAAGTTTGAGAACAAACATAATAGTGTCATTTTTTCTGATAGTATTTACATTGTGGAGGTGGAAACGATTTCAGTAAAAGATTTTAAAGGTAGTACAGTTGGAATGCTGAGTTGTCATGTAATCGATCTAGTGATGATGTATAAAGTGTTTCATCACAGCAATCCTATATATATCGTTATGTTTTGTAGTATGAGCACTATAATGCAATAGGCCGTTGCTGCGTCATGGCAACAAATACCAATTGAAAGTATAAAAGGTATCATCCTCATCCTCATAATCATCATCATCATCATCATCATCAATCATCATCGTCGTCGTGCATCTTCATCGTCGTCGTCGTCGTGATCATCATCATCATCATCACCAAAAACACCAAGTACGGACACCACCACCATCAACAAAAAACAACCCCACTAACACACAACAACAACACACTACAACAACAACTTCAATAATACCATGTGTGAGTCTCGATCGTAACGTTTTCGGTCATGTAACAAGGGCTCGTGTAATGAACGGATCATGAAAACCGAATCAGACGAATGACTTCATTATCGAGCTATACCTAGCGATTGTCTGGTCAAGCAATTTAGTCATCTGCTCTCGTTATCAATGTAAATGCTTTATACACACAAAACAATGGTAGACGTTTCATAATACAAGTCCCAAGTAATGCAATCCGTCATGCACTTATGATGTTGTGCATTATCCGCGGCAGGACGGAATCAATGGCAATAACCTCATTTGTATCCTTAAAGCGGCACTGGCACATTTGCACAAATAATGAAATTTCTTCACTGTGCTCTCAAACAGCTCGTAGCCCATCCCGATGTTTCCGATGGGCAAATTTCCTGTAGGTGGCAAAAACAAATGTCCCCGATCCAAGCAAAGTTCCCGCTCGCAGGGCAAAAGAATCCGAAGGGGCCGATTTAACATGAATATCCCGGGTTTTATTTCCGATTTCCCGTCAAGCATTTTTTTCAAGAGGGGGCCTCTGCCCCTCTTTGCCCCCACCTGGCTACGTCACTGCTCTCAAATGATGTCCAGGCCCATTGCAAACAGAGATATTTTACTACATAAAAATACATTATACCCCAAAAGATATAGGGACAACATTGATATGAGGATAAAGCCATCCTGTAATTTGTAGGCCACTTTGAGTTTTCCATAACTTAATCACAATTTGTATATTACATGAATCTTTTGACTCGTACTCACTGAATTAAAACCACAAAGGTTTAGACCGATCAAACATTTGCATAGCGTGAGAACATGCATACGGAGTGTGTGTTCTTGTGGTTAAAGCCATTGTCGCGTTCGTCTGCTGAATTTAAACTCGCGTCGCCCTCGCCGGCGACGTTAAATTAAAAATCGTTCTGTTGCCCATAAGGAAGCTGATTTGGTCTAATCATTCGGGGTGCGGGGCTTTGTATACATATCTTTACAACAACCTTCAAAATTCGATTTTGAAAAATCTTGAGGGCGAACTTTTTTCAAATGTGCCCAGTGTCTCTTTACGTCACCCTAAAAAGGTTTTTCTGTAACATTTGCATAGCACGGGAAATATGTACCAAATCGTTATAAAGGTAGTTTTTATTGTACATTGAGGTATACTTCGAACATAACAAGCTATCTTTAAAGGCACTATCACTGCTTTGCTAAATCAGAAAAATGAAGAAAACTCATAAAAAAAATTGATTTTTTGGCATGTTTAGTAACAATACAGGTAGCCTAATCATACCTGCAAATGGTAGCCCAGAAGCAACCCAATAAGAACAAAATCAGGAATTTTAGTAATTACTGTCCGAACGAACACTTACTACAACACGTAATTGAGTGGGGATTCCTATCTTTGAACACTTTCTTCCTTTTCTGACTTTTCTTTCTGTAAATTCTTCCTTCAGTTGGGAAAAATTAACTTTATAATTCTATAGACTTATCCTCATCTTTTAAGGCCATTCCTGCAAACTAATAGATTTTGACGCTTGCGGATATCACTGATAGTGTTTTTAATGAGAATTAAGACTATACTCAAATCGACACACTTTTTTCTTCTCGAGGTCCCCATTCCATAAATGGAAGGCCTTCAAAATTATTATTTGTATTTTTTCCTAACCCATTTTGTATTTTTTTCATAATCAGCGAAGTTGCGATTTAGCATTTTTAACAAGAACAGTGTGGATTTTTACAAGGGAAATTTAACCACAATATACTTCATGATTTCTCTGATATAAATAAAACAAATATTGACTGCCTAATTCGTGCAATTTCAAAATAGTGTCATTCGGTCAAATTTTTGATTGTTTCATTTCACTGGTGTGGCATTTTAATTATGACCCCTGTACACCATGACACTGATGAATTCTATCCTACGGAATAAAGTGCACTTCATTCCGTAAAGTCTGTTGAATCAATCAGGGTTCATGTGGTCAGTGGGTCCAAAATGGCCAACACACCCATTTCACCTCCGGCTTCGCCTGTGAAATAGAAAATTCAAACTTTGACCTCATGAATTTGTTTTTTTACTATCACTCTTAGGCATTCAATATTAGTGTATACTGAATCGCTTCTGAACAAAGTGAAATGAATTAGTAGTTCTGTAATTAACCTGACATAAAATTATTTTCCCATCAGGTCCCACCAACTATGTCGAAAGACGCAACATCTAGTAAGCAGACCCGCAGTGACGCTATGGGAAAGGTAAGAGACGTTTTGCCCCTCGCAGAATCAAAATAAGCTATAACGTAAGAAAGTTGTTTTTACGTAACAAATTGCAGCATAGTCTTTTAATTATGCTCTAAATTGTCATAGAAAGAAACCAACAATGGGAAATATGTAAAAAAAGGGGTGTCAAGAGTCAAAACTCAAATAGGTCGAGTTGTTTTGAGGTTTCAAAAAGGTACAATTCGCCCATCTGTAGTAGGGTCATTAATGAGGCTCCTGTTCACGAAGGTTTGAAAATATTTTTCAATAGTTCATGTTTCGATTTCTCGTGGACGTCAAAGTCAGAAATAAATGAGCCTTGTGCACAAATGATCTCAATTTTGAACGCTGATTTATTATGATTTTTGTCAAATTGATTGGTTCAAGAATTTGGAATGTTCAAAGCACGATTACAATTCAATAATGAAACACTCAATGTTAAGATTTTACATTCTTACACGTCTACTCAAATGTGACGACTCAGATGTGACGACAGAATTAACATTAATGTGATGTGATCCTTATCTCGAGATAAGGTGAAAGTGATACACACGAACGGAAGTTTCCGTGACCTGACCCATCTGACACACTTATGAATTCGGAAACCCTTCACGGAATAAACCACAGGTTTATTCCGTTGAGGTTTCCGAATTCATAAGTGTGTCAGAAAAAAGTGTGTCAGATGAGTCAGGTTACGGAAACTCCCCGAAATTCTATAGCGGTCAGCATTGATTCTAATCATAGTGTAGGAAGAGCCATTTATTTTTTTTGTACAAATGCATGAAGTGTCACAAGAATTTATTTTGATTTTTCCTTTTAAAACAGCTTCTTCTTTACGACCAAGAGCATTTCACGGGGAACAAAATGGAATTCACCGTAGCTGATTGCACTGACGGACTTGATCTGGGCTTTTATGGTTTTAAAAACCGCACAAAGTCCTGTACAGTCATCGGATCTGTGTAAGTACCAAAGCGACAACTTGACTCATATAGTTCGAGTTGCAATCAAAACTATATATACTGTAAAGTTTCAAGTTAATAGATGAAAAAATCCAGTTGATTCCGACAAATATACACGATTGTACATCATTCATGGTAGCTGCTATCTTTTTCCATCTTTATTCCATGAACTATATTTACAATACCGAAACAGAAGCCAGCGAAAATACATCACGCGACTTCTTCCAGCCTTCCACAAGTCTCATCCTTGCGAACTTCGGTGAGCACAGAAAGGACACGAGCGAAGTGCTTTAAATTACAAAGAACCTACATTACAAATATAAAAGATTATTTGATTTCATTCACGTGATAAAGTTTTATCCTTTGATTATGCATCCTAATCTTACCCAATACTGCCAATACAATTCAACTAAAATAAACACAACATCAAAAGTAAGTTCCCCCAAAAAGAACCTACTGTAATTTCCAGGATATCCGTTTTTTGAAGATGAAACCTAGTAAAGGTTATAGACCAGTTAACATCCTACGTCACTTTCTTTTGTTGACTGCCAATCCATGCCTGCCAATCGTTATGACCCATAGTATTAAAACTCTAACAGATACAATTGCCCAGTGTGTAACAGTCAGGCCGACCTAGTTCAAGATACCAGGCCCTAACATGTTTACAAACATTGCTGTTAACTGGTCTATAGCTATGGTTGTTAGGAAGCGGTGTTGTGAAAATTAGAGGAATCCTTAATTCACGGCTGAATGAGCACAAATTAAACACAAAATGAGTCCTTTTTAAAAATTGCAACGAGTGGTTTCATGTCCATATTTCACTGTGTTACAACATGTAATGGAATGCGGATTAAAATCCCCGCCAAGGTTGCACCATGCATGTCACTTGAAATCATTACACTAGGTCATCTGGTCAGGCATAAAATGATGAATGCATCCATCCATGGGATACTGGAGCATTCATAAGATTATGAATGGTGAAACACATGTCAATACAAAATGACCTGGTATAAAAAAATGTAGGCCTATACAACCAATAAATTTCCTGTCCACAACACTCATAACCACAACACCAACCACAAAGCATACAGTATAAATTTATGTCCAAACTGGGATTGCAATAATTAATCATGTGCCCAGGCCTGGTTATCTGTCCAGGATAGGGCAATTGCAACTGGCCTGTTGGAAGCTGGCACGCCTGTCATCATGATTGACGTTTTTGCAATTTTTAAAAATGCCTAATTTTTTCTTTAATTTGTGCTCATTCAGCCCTGAAGTAACCGCTTCCTCTCATTTTCACAACACCGCTTCCTAACAACCATAGCTATAACCTTTACTAGGTTTCATCTTCAAAAAACGGATATCCTGGAAATTACAGTAGGTTCTTTTTGGGGGAACTTACTTTGATGTTGTGTTTATTTAGAAAACCTTTGCAATCAAACAAGACATGGTCTACCTAATGTCTTTACATAAGGTTTTTTTTCTGTTGCATGAAACAATATTTAGACACGATAAAATACACAACTCATCCAGTGATTTTTTAATATTTGAAAACAATTCTAAAGTGCGGGTTTTGTACAATTTCTACGCAAAACAATGACAAATCTAAAGTGCTACCAGGCAATATGACATTCTCTTAAGATTGATGTCATATTGAAATTTCACCTTCTACCAGGCAGGCTTTTTAGTCCACCCAATCTATGAACAATACTAGGTACACCTGGACAAAATTGCTACAGAAGGTTTATTTGCTGTAACTAGTAGTAAAAGCTCTCCTAAACAACATACCAAAAAGGTAGAAAACGGGAAGCCTGGCCAGACATGCTAATTTGCATTTATATTACGTGTACGTATTTGCCCATATTTCGACAAAATGGTGCTAGATCATAAAGGCTTTTTCGGGAAAAATTCAAATTTCTGTTAGTATTTGAACAAGGTATGCATGCCCTAGCAGAAAATGTGTAGCACAATTGATATATTAAAAGTGGAAAATGATGGTCATTATTCCGAGGACGCCGTTTTCCCACCAAAATTAATTTGCATTCTAAATGATTTGTCGGACTACAATTCCAACGGGGATCATTATTTAGCAAATTATTAACAGAGATAGTATTCAAGTCAAACACATTGGGTCAATTAGAAAACAAAACATTTAGCTAGTGCGGGGGGGGGGGGGTCCATCTAGATAAATGTACCAAAAAATAGATCATTCGGTACACAAGCTCAATAAAAATGGGGTTCATCCAGTATGAAACTTTAAGGGGTGCCGCTGAGGTAACAAATAGGAAGTGTCTCTCTACAGAGTAAAATTGACCACGAAATTATAAAATGCTGCCATGAAATTATAAATTTGTTCAAATGTTTGCGCGCATACTTGCAAACGTGTGAACAAAGTGGATAGCAGGAAAGAAGAACATTGGTAATAGCCCGGGTAATAGGTAGGACAGCAGCACAAAAAGGGTCATTGTCTCTCATTTTTATCGTGAACTATCCACCGCCACCAAAGTTCCAGTCCATAATCGTACATCCCTGGAGATTACAAAGCTAAGCATGGGCCTGAAGACACCCTGTTTACTTGCAACCACGAGCCCAACAGAAATGGTATGTACATGAAGGAATTCATGGACAATTAACCTTATTGCCACTAAAACCAGATTCCAAAATCAAGCAAGTATAGACAGTGGATACACCGTCACCCAAATGGAGAACTTTTCCAGCTGGACTATAGGTCAGAAAGAAGTAGATTAACAGACCCTACAAAACTTTTGAAGTTGTTAAGTCTGATCATATAATTATCTCTTGTAGGGGCCAGATAAGTCTTTGCCACCATGAAAACAATCCACTGTAGGAAGGTATAGTGGGAAATACAAAACTTTGTGAGCAGTATACTGTAGCAGCACATAACAAGTTCAACAATCTTGTTGACAAGCTTGAAGACAACAAACGCCAGTACAGTTATGAATCTTCACAACAGACAAAAAAAAAGAAATAATGCACTGAGATGCTACCTAGAGAAAGAAGACGCCTACTGCATTGCCTCAACGACAAAGTACAAAGCTAGAGATGAACTAAAGAAACACATACTAATCCATTCGAAGTTCAAGCACAAACGTGATGCTTGCTAAGGCGGCCACTTGATGATGCTTACACCTGGTGTTGGGGAACATGTTGGGGCAGAAGCGCTTGACACCAATACATCTTGATAAAACCAGCCACTGTGCAGCCGGAGGGCCGGAGAGGTAGATGACTGACAAGCAGGCTACCCCACCTATAAGAATCAAAGGTGAATCAGCTGAGGAGTGCCTTAACACAGGGTTTCACACTTTAGCTCTCTACTTGGCAAAACGGTTCAAAATAACACCAACCTTGGATGAACCTGTCTTCACATCACAGTAGCGACACCCTTCCCATACAGACTGGACCATTCACTACAGAGGAGTTTCAGAACTGCCTGAATAATTGAACAACACAAAGACATCTGGTCCCATCATTCGATTTGGCGGGATTTAAAATTTTGGCGTAAAAACGGCAGCCATCTTGAAAAATTATCATCTCACTTCCACTTTAATGTATCAATTACAACACACATTTTGCAAGCACAACCATAAACAGTTAATGAAACAAGAGTTAATATGTTGTAAAAAATAAACATTTCAATAAAACAAGAGTTAATATGTTGAATAATAACCAATATAGGCAAAAATGGCATATAGGTTTTATGCAATTTAGCATTATCTTGCCATGCTTCCTTTAACTTTTTGATATGTTGTTTGGGAGAGTTTGTACAGCAAGTTACAGCAAGAAAACCTTCTGTAGCAATTATGTCTAGGTCATACTGTAGATTGAGTGGACTATTTGGCACAGATTTTAAAAGAACACCTCCAGTGTGTTGCCTTGGATTAACATACCATTGGCATTGATCAGAAAGCAATGGGCCGTATTCTCAAACGATGTTTAAAATAAACGGTGGTTATGCCTAAACTGTAGTTAGCTAAACGCACAGTTTAAAAAACCGCGGGTTAAATATTTTAACAAGTCGTTTAGCTAACCACGATATTTAAACTCCGTAAATATCATCTACCGAACTGTGACTTCGCGTGAACAATACTTATGTCAGACAATAGACACCTTTAGTTTCGAAAACGTGGAACGCAAACTTTTCACGTATGACGTCACCTATTTCTGTGCAGAAAACATAAACCGTACGCCCGAATCCCACAAGGAAGGATTAAAGCAATATTAGCACATTTTTTGAAGGGCGCCCCCATTTTTTTTCAAAAATTTGGAGATTTTTACACGGTTTCATGGTAACGACTGGGCTAGTAACTTACCTGTGATGGTTAAGCCTCGAAAATGTCTATGTGTCACAAACGAAGGAATTTTGTTCTAGAATATGATTATCGGGGATACCCCATAATATTTCACGCCTGCTGGAACTGGCCCCTTCCAATGTGAAATAGCCGGGACATAGTCGCCATGTACGTGTCCTATACGCTCGTCCATTAGTTGTTTTTTATAGTTCAGGCAAGACAAGTTAGAGGTTAGTATTTTCTCGAGGTGGCCACTATTTCACATGACAGACATAACGAGCATTTCCAGCTCTGCCTTAAGTCGAAATCTGGGATCCGCAATTCGATTAAATAAATCGCTTATTTTGTGACAAATACGCATTTTTTAGCATTCTCGTTCGCAGGTAATAGTTCCTAGACCATTACCAGCGTATCTGTGCAAAGTCAAATTTTGAAAATTGGGGGCGCTCTTCAAAAAATGTGCCAATATTGCGTTAATGAATGATTCAGTCACCCTGATTCAGCCAATGACGTTAATAAAATCTAGACTGCTAGCGGTCGATGTTATTTTGCAAAAGTGTTGCGGGGCTGAGATTTTATACCCAAGGTGCACTTCGAAATTCCATCCAAGCAACAGCTCTCACATTTTAGTACAACACAGCAAATCAAGGCTAACAGTAACACAGGACGTACTTTAATACTGGTGCAAGAGATTGACCTCTGCCCCCTGCAAAAGGCCATGCAAAACAAGAGCCAAAACCACTATTTTCATCAAGGAGGGGACGGAGGCTGTACTTCGGCTTCGAACCGGCAACACTACATGACCGAAAAAGTGAATGGTCGGAGCAGGGCTGGCCGGAGCAGCGTTTATACGGCTCTAGTTTGGATCTATTTTCAATGTTATATCACCGAGTTTTCACAAGATTTGCATCACAGTGGTAGGTAAAGATATCAACGATCGCTAGATTAAGCTAAATTTGTGTTTTAAAAGTCAGAAGAATGTCAAATTTTCAGTCGTATTTTGGTGGCTGTAAATTCGAAAACCTCGTACTCTTAACACATTGCAATGCGATCGTTCTGCTCATAGCAGGGCAGCATCACAACATAGATTATCTGGCGATGGCACGTTGGCAAATTTCCTGATTGTTGGCAGATTGTCAGTTATTTTATTGTTCCAATTTTAATTTTTTTTTCAGAATGGGAATCAAGAGTTGGGGTCTGCTCATCGGAATCGTGAAACCGAAAGCAAATGCAAATTAATTCGCTATTTTCTATTGTCATTTGTTGTTGTACGTTGTAGTTGTTGCGAAATTCCTTCAGAACAGTAAACAGAGTAATAAGACCTCGGTCATTTTGTCCATGCCCTAACAGCAAGGCTAAGACTACGCGGTTCCCCCTAACCACATTCTTATTTTACACATCCCGTGTGAATCCCCGTCTGAATCATCATCAAAATGTTTGATGTTAAACTGATTTCTTGTGTTCTACATTCGGAAATAATTCCTACTTGCAAAATAATTTCCTTGGATTGAATACGTTTGAACTATACTTACCATGTTCGCGTTTTCTTTGTCGCCTGCACGCTTGACGTCTGCGTAAACTTTTGATTGATTGATTGCATGTCATAAATCGGTGACGTCATTAATTATTGCCGATTGCTGATGGACAAGACTCACCGTCGAAGTCGCCGTCAAAGCAGATTTTGCCTGTAACGTGTACTTGATGCGATCAGAATGTAGTACTATTATGACGTTTCACAGAAGTTTCGTCAGAATGACGTCATACGTGAAAAGTTTGCGTCGCACGTTTTCCCCACTAAAGGTGTCTAATGCCTTCCGTACTTGTTGACGCTACGCAGGAAGTCCGCGGGTAAATTTCAAGAATGTTCGCGTTAGAAAGGGCTTTTGGAATTGTTAGCGATGGAGAAAAAAACCGGCTATCAAAACCTTGTGTATGTCGCTGTGCTGCAATTGCTATCATTCACTCTATAACAGATAAACACGAGCATAAAAGAGAAGAAGGAAAAAGACGAGAAGAAATCAACTGGAGACTCGGGAAAAGAAAGAGATAAAGGAGACAACTGTCTACCCACGAGTATCACAAATAACAAAAACTGTCATGTGATGGAAAGCGAAAAGTTAAACGCCTTAAAAACTACCCCCGGATCAAGTCTAAGTTTTAACAACGTTTTTAGACAGGTTTAAACATGGTCGGCTAAATTACAGCGTTTAAAGTTAACTATGCTTTGAGAATTCGTTTATGTTAGCGGGCGTTTAAATACGATTTAACCAGTGGATGAGCGTTAGACATCGTTTTAGAATACGGGCCACTGGCGCCCGTTATTCCAAAAGGTGTTTAGTGTGATTTTAAGCTAACGCGACACGTTATTGTGAGATAAACGTATCGCTTAAGTAAAACGCAATTCCAGAAAAGGATTTTAAAGTTAAACGTTAGTTTTATCTCCGCCAAAATGCATTCGAAATTTAAACTAGGTACGGGGTTAGTTTAAGGAAGTGTTTTATGTGGTTTCCTTCAAGTGCACGGCCCATTTGCAACTGTCCAATTGACAACGGCAATTGTGCATATCATTCTCGCCCATTTGGTGTATCACCTTAAACGCTACGAAGCCATGATACACTTTTGTGCGCTCAACCATTGAAACAATAGAGCCTGTTATACACTCAAGTTTTTTGTTTTTTGTTAATACAAACATGGCGTACGCCTTTATATTTATTTTGCTCTCCATTCCATTAGATATGAAATATATTATACAATCAACATTTATCGTATAATTAAGTAATTATCAATATTGTTTTAATCTATTGTTGTTTTCATGTCTCATAATTAACCTTTTTAAAATCATGCATTGTTCATTCACGATTTAAAATATTTCCAAATATCGTAATTGTTGTTTACACATCAAACATCTGTGTGTCACAGCACCATCAATGCACTGTCTAAGAACAGGTAAAAAAAGGGGATATGAAATAATGACTACCCAAAATCGCATACCCCTGAGATCATGCGATACACAAAGCAACAAGATTCGGATACCTGCCATATTTCAACTTGCTATAAACATTTTTGCCACAAATATTATCTTATTACTCACATCCTTAGATTTTGTATTCTACTCGTAAAGTATCCGAAAAAAAATATCGTCACAGATAATTTTATTTTTTCACGGTTCCGGTGTATCTGATAATATTGTATTAACTTCAATCCATACTTTTTCTACATTTTGACAGTAAAGAAAACGTGTTCTAATAGTCTTTTTCGTTTTCGTCACACGTTTCGCAGAGTTCAGTATTGCTTTGCCCATTTATATAATAAGACACAGTGGGGTAAAATATGGAAAGTATTTCCAATTCAAAGTTACTAGTCTAGCTTCCTTGGTGGCAATGTTGCACTTCTCAATATAGTGGTCCAATCAAAAATATAATTAGGGAATTTTCTGTCCCAAAAAACGTTCACTTTATTGGCCGAAACCATGATATTTGATATAATAATTCTGACAACTTTGGAAGTACATTTTTGGATGGGAAAGAAAACCGAGTTATACGTTAAACCAACGTGGCTGATGAACTCTTGGTCAGTTTTAATTCCTTTTTTTCCAGTTTCTGGGAACGGTGATTTTAGTGCCAGATATGAAGATAATTCCGCCGTTTTTAATTATTTTATTTATCTCGAACATTGGTAGAAATTGATCATTTTCATCATATAGCTTGACATTTTAACAAAACTGCTTTAATCCAAGCCTTGAAAAATAGTGGGTATTACAAGAACATGAACACAGGTATATTCCATATAATGTCTTGACATGGATCCTCAATTTTCGTTTAACATTCCTAACTAGTTGTGTTTTTAGCCAAACTACAATGGGGTTACGATAAAAAAATTGACATTTGATTAATTTGTTCTTACATTTTATTTAAATAATCATAACAACAGTTACATCTTAGTATATTCAATTTCAATTCATTATTGTAACATCATGTACACGTATATTTTCCAAGTTGCTATAGATTCATTTGTAGTCGTTTAATCAATGAAACTTCATCGAATTAAGAAAGAGGTAGGTGGACATTTTTCAAACATCCTATTCATAATCACTAATAATTGTTTTTATTTGACTTTTCAGTACTATCCCAAATAAATTTAAGAAGGTTGTATTTAGTTCATTACATTCTATCTGGTATATCAAACGTACTTGAGATAAAAGATTAAATTGTGATGAAGCCAACAAGCTTGAACAATGATTGATGCTGCAACAATGGTCAAGTCACGTTGCTTCCATATTTTGATGATGTTTGTTATCTTATTAACTTTTGAAACCCAAATTTCTTCTATTTCACTTATAGGATTGTACTGCTTCTAAAGGAAATACCAAGAGAATTTACAACATTATTTGGATATAGTTCCAATTCAAGTTTAATACTTTATTTGGACTGGTCGGCACGAGCCAATCCACAACAGCTTCTGTCTTAGCTGCATTTAATTTCAATCCAGAAATAATGAGAAATCGTAAAGGTTAATACTTCCTTTAATCAAGTTTCGTTGCCGACAAATATTGTAATATCATTGCACATTAACGATTAGGCGGGGGCTTCTTTTTTGGATAAAACCATTTAAATGGAGGTTAAACCTCGTATACGATTAATTGTCTTATTTTACAATGCTTAAACTTTCAATTGCAATTATTGAATAACAAAGCCGATAGAGGGCATCCTGGTCTAAACACTTTTTCTATTTAAAGAAGAAATTTAGAAACATTCCCTTTTGGTACAAGGCAACTTGAACCAGTATCTTTATACATTGTTTCAATCATTTTATAAAATATTCCCGAAATTATGTTCTTTTAACGCATTTACCAGATATTTTCTATTAATGCTATCAAATGCCTTCTCAAATCTAAAAATAGCAGCAGAGCCACTGGGATTGGTTCGCTTTTGGTTTTAGCATATACATCTTAACCATCTCACGTTTCAACATAGTATCTCCCCTTTGATGTACCAGTCTGATGAATCCAATAATCAGATGGAAATAACTGTTGAAAGTCGTTTTGTAAGGTTTTTGTGGCTATTTCTGTAGTCAACATTTGTCAAAGTAATAGGTTCCAATGATAGATTATCTCTTGGTGTCCTTCCCTATGTGTTTAAGTAATGATACAATTTTCTATGGCTCGACGCCATTATCCCAATCAAAACATTATTTTAAGGAAAATACACCAAATGACTTATGTTCAACCAAAAATATTTGTTAGGAACTCGATGTCAGTCATCATATCCAGGCTTGTGTTGATTTGGCATTTTCAAAGCATCTTCGCATTCCTTCCACATTGGTTTTCCTTCACATTGATTTTTTTCTTCATCACTCAATTCTTTACGTAATTCCAGCCTTTTAAAAATTTTGATGCCAACATGGATTCAATAACCTCATCTTCTCCGTAGTTCGTTATAATAGCTTAACTTGTTATCTAATAGGTAGTCATTATCTCTTATATACTCCATCGTTTCTTTTTAATGTTGTCTTGTTTTAGCTACAGCATTTTTTTTCTCTAAAATTCAGAAAAATACTTGGTATTCTTTTCTCCTCCCTGTATCCATTTCTCTTTAGACTTATTTTTTGCCCCTTCTGTTATATTTGCCAGGCCAGTTCAGATTTAATTTTGCGTTTGGAACACATTGGCATGATTTTCCTGAATCATTTCTAACAAACTCAGTTTTAACATTCTTCTAGTTTTCTTTCTAAATCACTGCTGATACCGATTTATTACATTCCTTGAAACATATGAAATAGTTAAACTTCGAATCTGATTTTTATAAGATCCCATTAACATTCTAATATTAAGGATGTTTGTATATTCTCATACTGAGGATCAATCATATCAATTTATAGCAGTAGTGTACCTACAAATCTTCCAAAAGACTGTTCTTGAATTTCAAATACTTTTCCTTTTTGAATAACTCGCATTTAAAGTCACTTTAATGCAAAATGATCAGTCGTGGTGCTGTCTATAATTTGGGAACTTATTATAGGATTTTCCATCAATATCGGTACAAACCAATAGTCTAAAGTAGATTTACCAGTTAGATAATTCTTTGCCACGTAAATCTTTTATCTCCTGGGTGTTTTTTCTTCCATGCGTGCATATAGTTATGATTGCCTCAGTAGGGTCTCAAATGACATTTGGATGTACATTACTATTTTAATCATATCAATATTAAAATAACCCACCTATATAGTTATAGCCCTCTGAACCATATTATTTACCAAATGTTCCTAAAACACTCAAAAACACCTTTTCTTTTCATTATTGGACCATATACATTCCACAAGTATATCTTTCATTTTCTGAATTCTATTTTAACACACAGGTATCTATTACTTCTTAACTACATCACATATTTTAACCTGAAATTAGGGGGGAAATAAGTGTAATTAAGCTGTGTGCTAGTTAAACTATCACAAAACCCAGGTTATAATTCTCCACCCCAATTCACGGTTCCATTTGTTTACATCTTTTTCAATACAATACGCCTCTTGGATAAAAAATAGTTCGAGTTTTGTGTTTTTTTATCCACTCCTTAAATACTGAATACGTTTTTTGTTCTTGTTTCTCAAGCCACGAACGTTAATTGAGTAAATTGAGTGATGTGAACAGTTCATTATTTTAGGGAATGATCGAAATTGTAGTACTCAACTTAACCCCCCAATTTCATAGCATTTTTGAGAGTTGTATTTTATGGTGGCAAACTCGAAATTTTTATACAATGAGAAAGATCCTAGTCACAGACAGTTATTTGAAAAATTGAAGCTTAGGTCTTCTGATGAGAGTAGGTCTTTATAACTTTGTGTTGATTTCCTTCCTCAGAAAAAAAGATCTTCATTGTCGGTTTCAACAGGCGAGGTTAGACGACTTTTTGGTGCAGTGTTTAATTCCTGTTTGGGAGAAATTGCGTTTTTTCCCTTTGGATTTTTTCTTTTTGCCAGTTTTTGCATTACTGTTCTTTTGCGAAAGGTGGTTGCATTCACTGTTATCACATTTTTCTGCCGTTAATGTGGTTTGTTTCAGTCGTTTGGCAGTGTGGCATCGGAAGTTGCTGTTTTTGTACAGATTCTCTATGGCTGAGTAGATGGTTGCCTCGATGGTGGGACAGCAGTTTTCGCTTCATCGGAGTCTTTAGTCATTACTCTCGAAGATGTTTTTACTTGATAAGGGTACCGTTTCAGCTCTTTGAGAATTTATGGTGAATTTTTTGGTCCTCTCGACGGGCTGTGAGACAATATCAATGAGGCTTCTACCACTCTGAGTGCGATTTGTCGTTATTACTTTGATGACTCATCCTGATTTCGCAGGTGCTTCACTTTGTATACCTTCTTGGCCGCCGAATTTTTGTTCTTTCTCATGTGCAATTTTTGGCCATATACCAGGTTGTTGAACATCTGTAGCAACGCATCTGTCTCCTATCAGCCACAGTAGGACATTTACGCTTTGAATGTCCTACCCTCTCCTCTTCCGCAATGCAGACCCTTGGGCTTGGGTTTTTTCCAGGACTCTTATGCAGGTGTGCATAGTCTTGGCAGATTCACAGTTAACATGCTGTCCTGGGTAATATAATACTACTGGATATCCATGAAATGTCCTCGAGCTCTGGTCTGGAAATTGATATCATACTGTATCTAGGTTTTTGTTCCAACATTTTTTGACACATAGCAATACCTGTGACCACCATTAACAGGTGTCACACCTTTCATCATTTTCATTTTATCTTTGGTTTTTTACAATATGTTTCTTTACATCCGTTTTCACGTTTAGCAAAAGTATCCACCCACTGCTCAATATATTCTTCGGTAACACTTTGCGGTATATCATGAATACTCAACCTGTCACTAATGCTCGGGTTTGTCGTACCTGTTTCCTTTTGCATAATCATACATAGTATACGATTTTTCCTGTATCTCTTGTTACCTTCACTAACATAATGCCTTGACCTCCTTTATACACTCCAAGTTAGCGTCCTTTAAATACGACGATGTTTAACTCGTGGTTAAAGCGTCTGTTTAAGCAAGCAAGTTGTTAAAAAACATATTTTAACGCGTTTTTGCTTAAACGCAATTTTAAATTACAGCGATTTTAAGCTACAATCGCGTTTAGCTAAACAAAGTTTTCGGACTACGGGCCTATATGTCTATGTTCTAGGTTTAAGGTTGGGTAAAAATTTTAAATACAAGTACTCATAATATTTTTTAGTTATGGAATATTTTGTTATCAACTACGTTACAAATATGGGCCCTGATATACCATTAACGATTCATTTATAGTCATCTTTCAGTAAACAACCGACAATAGTTTGACTAAGGGTAAGTCATTTGCCCAGTATCAAAATGATTTTAGAACAAAGTCTCTGTATTATTCAATGCATGTAACTAAATTAAAGTGGAGGTCTCAAAAAAAGGGAAATTGAGGCCATATGTAAGCACATTCTTTATGCAATCATATCCACATCCCTAAAAATCATTAAGACCCGTATTCCAAAAAATTGTTTAGCTAAACGCAATTTTATCTTAAAATCGTCGTAATCTTAAAATCGTCGTAATTTAAAATTTGTAACTCTATGGATATGCCCCATTGGTGTTGTCAACTGGACAGTGCAACGAGCCGTGCAAAACACTTTTTAAATTAGCTCCATACCTAGTTTAAATTTGGACTCATTTGGGCGAAGGTAAAATTACGTTTAAAACTACTTTCTGGAATTGCGTTTACTTAAGCGATACGTTTGTCTCACATATAAACGTTCACTTAGATTAAAATCGCACTAAACACCTTTTTGGAATACGGGCCTAAAAGTTTAAATTTTGAACCAGAATCTTCATCAAGAATTTAACTAGCCTGGGCTAAATATAATGGCCCGTATTCCAGAAACTTGTTTAGCTAAACGCGATTTTAGCTTAAAATCTCCGTAATTTAAAATTGCGTTTAAGCAAAACGCGTTTAAATATTTTTAACCATTTGCTTACTTAAACAGAAGCTTTAAACACGAGTAACATCGTCGTTATTTAACTAACTTCAGTCTATAAAAGGCCATATTATATTTTAATGGTTGAGCGCACAAAGTGTATTATGGCTTTCCGTAGCGTTTAAGGTGCTATACACCAACTGGGTGAGAATGGTGTGCACCATTGCTGTTGTCAATTGGAGTGTGCAATGAACCTTGCATTTGGCGAAAACACACACTAAAACACTTCTTAAACTAGCCCTGTACCTAGTTTAAATTTCGATACATTTTGGCGGAGTTAAAATTGCGTTTAACTTTGGAATTGCGATTACTTAAACCAAAAGTTTACCTCACATTTAAACGTTTGTTTAGCTTAAAATCGCGCTAAACACCTTTTTGGAATACGGGCCATTGATGTTAGTAAATTATCACCAACAATGGGGCAATCTACACGGCAGCGGAGATCCAGATCTGCAACGCGTACATGTTGTGTACACGCTAGTGTCGCTGCATTTTAAGTGCGTACTTTTAGGTTACGCGTAAAGTATTCCTCGATAACCAAGGTTACGCGTAGCATTTGGTTACTTACGCTTCGAAAGGGCGCTGTACTTTCGCACTCACTGCGCCGAGTAGAGTTCTTAAACGGTTTCCCATGATCTGGATCTGTGATCGGGATCTCGGTGATGAGCATAGGATCTGGATCTTGCGCTCCGTGTAGATGCCCCATAGCTGGCTTAGGATTTATAACTTTGATATGATCTAAAAACTGTTTCAGTGTGTGCATTTATTCCCGTAGTACCACTAGCTCAAATCATAATGTTATTGTGATGTCATTGCCCCAGTGAATGGTTAGGAGTGACATCGTATTCCTTTGTGTAATACGCAAGTAAAATTAACTGCAAAAATACAGAAGACCAGCTTCGATTTTTGTGCATATTACAGAATGGTTTAAAACTTATAAGATGTTGTTAAGGTATGTGATGGAGTGCCATAAGTATATGGCCTCATATATTTTCTTGCGAAGACTCCATATGAAGTTTTTCTCTGTAAAATGTAAATAACCCCTCAATTTACCAGCTTCCTCGTAATGATTCTTCTTGATAAAGTATGCTTAGTTATGTGCTGATGATCAACTGAAGCAGAGAAAACGGACTTATTGTTAGTACAAAAACCGATTATGATCAATAGATTTTGAAATTAAAATTCGTCGTGATAGAAAACTGAAAAACTAAAACAAAGGAACTTAAAAAATCGAACATTCAATCATTTCTAAATTTCTTGTTCATAGATGGGTGGCAGGCCCGTCTGCTGAATCTTCCGATGAAGAAACTTACGTGTTGGAGGATTCACAAAGTTACGCACAACTTGAGCAGATATTAGAATTCTGCTCTTCTTCGATGGAGGAAACCACCAAATGGTCTGTTTGGATTCATCCAACCTTTGGCTCTGGTAAGTGGTGTTGGTTAGGGATATGAGTAGGAATAGGAACGGAAAGCAACTTCAAAGGAGAATATCGATTAGAACACGTACGTGCATAGACTACTTATGACATGTAAAACATGCTTGGTCCGTATTACAAAAAGATGTTAGCGCGATTTCAAGCTAAGCGAACGTTTTATATTTGAGATAAACGTATCGCTTAAAGTGACATGAGGAGATTTTTTAGGATACGAATTCTCTCAAATTTCAAGGATCGTTTGTATACCACCTACCGATAACGTTTGAAAGGTTTATTAGACAAAAGGTACAAAAGAACAAACCGCAAACTTGATTTCAAATTGCCTGACTATCGTAATTTCCCCATAGAACACCGTGTTTGACTCTGTGTGCACGACAGGAAAGTACTAAATCATCATTTATTAATAAAGAGGCGTATTCGGCTTATTAAATAATTCAGTGTGATCTAATACATTGTAAGCATTTCAAAATGTAAAAAACCGGGTCGAGAAAAAATTGGGGGCGATTATTTATGGAAATCTCCTCATGTCTCTTTAAGTAATCGCAATTCCAGAAAGGAGTTTAAAGTTTAAACGTATTTTAACTTCACCAAAATGCGTCGGAAATTTAAATTATGTGTAGGGCTAGTTTAAAAAGTGTTTTAAGGGTAGTGTCAACCCTAGTGCTTTTGTTTTCACATGAATTTCGGATTTTTTCACCATTTAAACATCAACTTGTGTTCTATCGTTACCAACAAAGGTTATCCACTGCAGACAATCCTTAGCTGTATTTTTTGCCGATTAAAAACAACAGTTTGACCATTTAAAGTCACAAAAACCGCATGGTCTTAACGGCGGGAATTTAAGCACATTTTACGCCGTCAGTCGCAAGGAGCAGCACGCGTCGCGCGGTGAATTTAACTGGTAATGAAGCGTGCGCGTGTTTAATGTACTTTTGCGAGAACGCATCTTGGAAAAACGAAAATAATATTTGAAAATGTAAAACAACGCGCTAATTTAGACCAGATGAAATTTCAATTTCTTCTGATTTCTGGAGTTAGAAGACAAAGGATTGTTTTGATTCAATGTGCATAAAGATGTATTTCCATCACTTTGCACAACATAGTCAATTTTGAAGTTCAAAGATAAAGTTATTTGAGAAAGAGGACAGATTGAAATGGCGTTAAAAGTCCCTTTTACTAAACACGATTTCTCAATGTTCAATTTTCGCAAAATTTGTCAAATTTCAGACAAGATAACTCCAAAAATACCGAAGTAAAAGATAAAGTAATTCCTACGATAGCGCCGGTATGCTCTAGGACGGTTTTCTCAATTTTTCATTTTTTTCAAATTTCTACCAAAACTAAAGATATTCTCCAATATTACTCAAAATTTGGAAAAGAAAGGTAAAAATAAAACTTTTTGAAGTTCCATTATAGTTCGACAAGTAAAGCTATATTGTAAGAAAATGAAAAAACCGTCCCTAGACAAATTGTCTTGTTTCTAAAAAAGAACATTTGTAAAAGAAATCTGAAATTTCAAAAATTGTGTTTGTTATGCGGTCTGAAAATTTGGGGCAAAATAATGTTTTTTGTATTTTCTCAAACTACGGAAAAGTTTTACATTAATCTGGTGGCACCATCGGGTTCATCATCTAATTTTCTTTCGAGAAATGTATACTTTACATACAATAATCATTAATTATTTGCAACGATACAAACCAAAATGATACGCAGATCTCACGGGTTGACACTGTACCTTAATGTGTGTTTTCTTCAAGTGCACGGCTCATTGCATGTCACAAAGCAATGATGCACTTTGTGCGCTCAACCATAAAACACAATAGGGCCATTTCACTCGACGGTATCGGCCCGTATTCTCAAACGAGTTTAACGGCTAATCATGGTTTTAAATCGCAATTTAAACGCCGCAGATTAAAATAAACAAAATTCTCATGGGAAACGAATTGGTTAAGAATTTAAAAGCTGTTTTAAATTTTAGCCGAACATCGTTTAAAACATGACAAAAACGTTGATTAAACTTAGACTTGGTCGAGGGTCGTTTAAGGCGTGTTTAACTTCACGTTTTAACATCACCCTCAAACTACCTGATGGTATTTTCAGCTCTTGTGATACTCGGGTTAGACCAGTTACTCCATTGATTCTCGTATTTTTTCTTTTCCGAGTCCTCAGTTGATTTCTTCTCGTCCATTTTTCCTATGCGTCGCCTCTTCTTTCATGCCAGTGTTTATAGTTTATAGTATTGGAATGATAGGCAAGTGCGGCACAATGACATTAAACAGTTTTAAATAGGCCAGGGCTTTTGTCTCCGTCATTCAACACAAATGTGTAAAGTTCTTGCGTACGCGACATTCTTGAAATTTACCCGTGCGCTTCCGTGCATTGTTTTACAAACTACCCGTACGGAAGGCATTGTTTCTGAAATTCTTCACGAACACGTAATGATATAGGCGAAGATAGTCACGTTCTGTGGATATATTTTGGCGTTTAAATACAGTGGTAGCTAAACGACTTTGTAAAATTATTAACCTGCAGGTTTTTTAAGACAGTGCGTTAGATACCACAGTTTAGGCCTACCACCCGTTTATTTTAAACATCGTTTGCGAATACGGCCCATCGTCTGTAAATAACAACGGGGTTAATTTGTTTAAAAGTTTCCGTTTAAGTAAGCCAAATGGTTAAATTATTTAAAAGCTTTTTTAACGAAATTTTAAATTACGGCGATTTTAAGCTCAAATTGCCTTTAATAACAAGTTTCGGGAATAGGGGGGCCGCTTTTTATAAAACCAAAATGCCTATTCAAGTAAATTTAATGGTAAATTACTTTCATATTTTGGGATAACAAGTTTTCATTATAGAAATAGGCTACTCTACTATAAGAAATAGGTCTAATTATTAGAAGACACAATGGTCCGAAGAAGGGGAGAAATGTACGTCATATTTTGAGGAATTTGGAGAAAATAAAAAATATAAACAAAAATCAATAAATAATCTCATAGATACATGAGTGGAAACAATGTGACCAAATGAGTATGACATAATAAAAATGCAAGTGGAGTTTTATAAAGATTTGTATTCACTGATAAGATGGAATAGAATCCTTATTAGTTACTTGTGAAAAATCTACAAAATAACAAAAATACAAAACTTTAAAAAGAAACAAAAAAGAATATATGAGGGATTGCTAAGCAACAAAAGAATGTGAAGATGCATTAAAACAATAGCAAAATTAATAAGAGTCCAGGGTGTGACGGGTTAACAGCAGAATTTTTAAAAGTCCACTGGGGGTGTAGTCGGTCAACTGGTGGTAAATTCTTTCAATGAAGCATGTGAAAGGGTGAGCTTTCATCATCCCACCGAAGTGGAGTTATTACTCTAATCCATAAAGGTAAAGAACTTCAAAGAAATAAGCTAGATAGCTGGAGAAAATAACTCTTCTTAAATATAGACTACAAAATAGAGCAAAAGCATAGCATCCAGAATGAACAAACCGTTTACCCTTAATCATGATACCGATCAAAATGGTTTATTCCTAAGTAGAGGGAGCAAATTTAAGTATACGTTTAATAGAGGACATTTTAAGATACACGAAAAAAAGGATATTGAGGGAGCAACTGATTATGCATTGATTTTCGAAAAGCTTTTATACAATCAAAAGAGAATTTATTTTGTATTCGTTTAAACATTTAATTTTGGTGACTGATAATTAAATGGATAAGAACTTTTCTTAGAAATACAGTGAGTTGTATATTGCACAATGGTCATATGTCAAGCTTCTTTCCACAAGATGACGGTTTAAGACAAGGTTGCAATTTATCACCTTTATTATTTATTGTAGCAGCGGAAATTATGGCAATCGGTTAATATACATGGTATACAACTACCACTGAGCGATTATCAAAAGAAGGAAGTAAAAATAACCAAATTTGCAGACGACACATCTATTTTTGTGAGGGATGATCAAACGATTAAAAAATGTAATAAGAATACTTGAATCTTTTTCAGAGGTATCAGGGTTATATCTAAACAAAGCAAAAAGTGATGCTGTTTGGATAGGGCCTGTAAGAACTTAGAGAAAAGAGTTGAAGGTATAAATTGGAAATTTCAACCCAAAAACAATGTAAAAATTTTAGGAGTTGTAATTAATCCTTGCATTGACATAGAAAAACTATCTGTAAACTGGGAACCAAAGATGAAATTGATAGAAAGATCGATCAGAACATGGACAATGAGAAATCTTACAATGGTTGGGAAGATATTAATAATTAAAAGCTTTTAGCTTCAAAATTGTCATTTATTGGATCTATAATTGACCTGCCCCCCCTGGCGACTTTGGCCGGGAAAAAAAATGCAAAAATCATGCTAAATCAGCCGTTTTTAGCCCACTGACCGGGAAAAGTGGCCTTTTGACCCACCTAAGAGGAAAAATTTCCCAACACTGGGAAATTTGCCCCCTCAGAGCGGGCAGGCCCGATACGCCACTGGGTAGCAGCTACAACCTATCCATATGTTAGTAATACTTAGTATACTTTCACCTAGCCATTTACAATGCAAACAATTTGTCAAGGTATTACCGTGAAGTCCTTGACCGATTTCTATGAATCTAGGGGTTATTGGTTAGTGTTAGTATTTCCACACATGTGAGAATACGGTGGTTTTGTTTACCTCTGGCGAACTTAGTTGAACATTTTCAACAGGTTTCAACATGGCGTCCACCATTTTTGGGGAGGGTCAAGAGTGTCCACAATGCCAAGGTCAACGGTCCTGTGAGGTTAATTGTAAAATAGGCTGAAAATGTAAAATTGACCTCATTTTAAAAGTTGAGTTAATTGGAACCAAACTTGAATCATAGGTGCAACATGGGAATCCCTCATTTGTTGATGAGGTGAAAAGTTCCCATCAAGGTCAGATGTCATGTAGGTCAAGTGTAAGAATAGGCCCCTGAAAATGTTAAAATTGACCTCATTTGAAAGTTGAAGTTCATTTGGTAACCAATTGGTTTATGGAGTGTACATGCAACCCCGCATTTGTTTATGAGGTCCAAAGGTCACATATCAAGGTCAAAGGTCCGTTGACCTATCTTTCAACAAGCGACACAAGCGGGTCGAGGACTGATTAGTTTTTTATACTATGATAGTTTGAACTACCAAGAAGATGCGAAAGAAGTTCAAACTTACATTAAAAAGACACTGGCCACATTGGAAAATAGTGCGCTCTAAGATTTTTAAATCTATATGTTTTTCATGGTTGTAAATCTTTTATATAAATCAGTCCCCCACTTGATATTAAGCCCAAATCAGCGCCTGCCTTATTGGTAAACAGACGCCGGTCATGGTCACTAAATACAAGAAATCGAATCCGTCCTTGATTCCCACGGCTTTCACCCCTGTTTGACTGGCGTTGAACCTCTGTGGCTTTATATCAATGTCTGTGATATATCATGTATAGACACTTTTGTTTGATTGAGTTACGACGGCAACCCCACGTTAGCCTAAAATACTTGTGGTCTTTAGCATCTTATTAGGTTCTTCTCCTTATCCCGTTTTTGGTGGTTATATTATTTTTGTGTGTAAATCTATCTGTGTTCTTCCAAGATCCTAGCTATCATTTGAGTGCAAAACATAAACACAAAGAAAGAAACGAACAAAGAAATAAAATACAACCGATGCAAAGAAAAACAAACAAATAAACAAACAAAACACCATGATTGTTTTGTTTCGATTGTTTTCCACAATTCACCATTCAGGATTTTGCCGCAGAGACAACCCGAGATACTTCTATATTCTTACGTAACTTTTAAGGAAAAAAGGTTACATTGAGAACAGGTTGCACCTGGATTCCAGACGCTATCCTATTGGGACAACATAAGGGTGTGCTCCTGGCAAGTCACCCAAGGAACGTAAGTCCATTATTAGAGGTAGAATATCTAAATGACGAATAATTGAATTATAACGCTAAAGACTTCCTTGTCTGAGTTACTCCTAGAATGTATTTACTGCAGCTCCTCAAACACTTGTAAACTTGCCACTGATTATCTTGTAACCATCTATTCTGGATTCGTGTTCGCCTAATTGCTGAAGACGCTGCACTGTGTGGCATCCTGGGCGTGCTGTTCGTGAAGATTCTCGCTCTTGTAACGGATCCAGAAAAGGGCATGCAGGATCATACTTGGCAAAGTTTATTCTACTTATCATGAAGCTCTTGAGCTGTGCACCCTTCAGGCTTTACATGATAGGCGTGAACAACTTTGTCTGGGTTCTTCAACTCTCTTCTTGAGTCTGAGCGCTTCAAACAACTGGGTGTCACCTAGGAGAGGTACATACCGGCAGGTAACGAAACTCAGACAAATTTGCCCCGGCAAAGGACATCGCCGATAAGGAATGATGGCGCCCTCTATAGTTTTCATGAAAACAGCTAAAAGGAGGGAGGGAGTGAGAGTGGGTAATGGTGTGGGGAAAGGGAGAAGAAAGGAATGAAACTTGAAAAGTTTTTTGTGCATAATAAAGCGACATGCTCAAAGTTTAACCTTTTGCTGGTTTTCCAAAAAATCCCACTTTAACATAATTCCCCAAATCGTTTTTATGTAAAGTTTAGATAGCAGGGCATCAACTGGGTAATAAATTTCCACTATTGTGGAACCCTTTCCCCCCTAAGAACCACAATGCCGCGTTTGCAAGGATGCGCGCTATATATTTAGGCAACATATAATGTGAGTGGCGTTCGGTTCTTGGGGTGGAATGACCTCATTTTTGCATTTTTGTTTTCTGGGGGCCCGGAACACTAAATGGAATTGCCAAAAACAACAACGAACTTTTTACATACAAAACCATACCACATCACTGCACTGTGGGGTAAGGCAGCTATCTACCAAGGGCTCTGTTCAGTAGGCCGTGAATGGTGCACATGTGAACAACAGCTGAACCATGCATGTCCTGGTATCATAGATCATACTAAAATACAGGGGATGTATTTGCTCAATGACAATGTGAATGAAAGTATTAAATGGGCGCCATGGGAATTGGAATTTTATTAGCTCATAGAGTATTAACTTGCTCATGATTATAAATAGCGCGGTATGGGCCATTGTGTTGTATTCCAAAGTCAGATGCTTGGTGGGAAGGACGGTTTATCTTAATCCAAATCTTAGCCAGCATAAGCTAATAGGTATTTGGGTAATTGTTATAAAGGGCTGCCTCGTGTAGCCTCTTTGAAGCTTATAAACGACAAAAGGTTGATCTATAGGCGTCACTTAAAAGCTCTATGACAAAGGGGATAGGGCAACATCTTCCTGTTTTTCATATAAGTAATAAATGGTCATTGAAATGGAGGCATGCTCTAGCTTTGCTTTTTTCCAGAGAGAGCAGGCCCCTGAAGTTTCTCAGACTTTTCATTTTTCTTGATACAAGGTATTTTGGGGATAAAACACCTTGCGTACATGATAAAGTAGTGTCAAAAACACCAACCAAACATTGATGGTGAAATATAACTATTATGATTATAGAGGCCGCCTTCTCTCCTTATCCGGCGATGTCCTTTAGGGGCAGATCGTTACCAAACAAAGTCCCACTACGGTTCATGACTACAATTGATTATACAATGACCACAGCTGTTAAAGTATTTATGAATGTTCTTATGTGAATTTTAGTTCTGGTGATGCGTTGTTGATCAGTGAATCTGTTGAATGGTTATAGTGTGGGTGTTAGGTTAGTAGAAGTGAGTGTGAGAGTGTGTGGACATGGTTGGTGGTTTAATGGTGTGAGTGTGTGTATGTTTTTACTATAATTTCTATTATAATTATTTTGTTTTAATGATATTAAATGATTTATAAAGATTCTTTTTAATTATAACGTTTTATTTGGGCTATAATCTATCGTAAATTGTTGGAATTTCAGTTTCTATAGTGCTGTATGGACAATTTTTAATAAACCTTTAATGAAATTGAAATGAAATAAAGACAAATTTGGAATTTAACGTGCTTTTCCTATCAATTATATACTAAATTGAAGGTGGCACTTGCCAACATATTGACGTATAGTGAACAAGTCGAGAATTATGTGATTGAGACAAGAGAAAATACTGTGAAATATATACCGTAATGCCATATCTTTTCCGCGGATCTTTCTTATGTAGGTGTGTATAATAGGCTACAAAATGGTGAAAATAGGCGCGACCTTTAACCCCATATCTTCTCTTGATTAGGGTGTCGAATTTGACATCATACATTTTCTGAAACCTGAGACTCATAGCTATCATTTTCAAATGCTGCTCCCACTTTTGGGGCCAGATTTGCAGTACTAAACAGCGGCAATTTCCTCTTCCATCAAAAATATATATTCTGGTATCTTTCGAGGGGGTAAGAGCGACAACATTGTGTAAGTTATGCATGTACAAATAAATTCACAAGGAAGCGAGAGTTTATTGGCTTTCACCCCTCAAATTACTACAGTTATGAAACTCTGAGAATCCAATGAAATTCCAGTGTCGCTGTAGAATGTTCCTATACCATGTGGACAAATAGTATTTCACATGATTGGATAGTATCCAGACTGAATCCACACTGTAAGCTGTTAAAGAGATGAGCAGCGATATTGCAAGAGATTCGAAAAAAATGTCAGAAAGTCATTTTTGAGCTTAAAAATCAAGATAAGTATAGACAATTTTTGAGGAATTTGAGGATAATTTGTCATAAAGTCTCTTCACATAGCCATACAAGCGATGGCGTCTCAAAAATCTACATTCAACAGCTGATCGTGGTTTACACCTAGTACAGAATTAAAAAAAATATCAATAATATTTGTGTTTGAGTAAAAATGTAAGGTAATGGTGCACACAGTCATTAGGTTTATAAATAGTGATATTCCAGGGAAAGGCATTTTGAGTATCAAGTTGGAAATTGTGTGATACACCGATATAGAAATTACAGAATCAGAAAAAAAGACTGCCTTGTCTGTAAAGTCACGGATTTTAAGCCAACCACTTGACAGGTTTATGTTAACACTCATGCCAGCAACAAAAATAAACCAAAATAAGAATGGTGATGATTTTTCAATGTCAAACCTATTTATAGTCTCCAGGGGGCTTCTCTACCAAAGTAGTAATTACAGTCACTCAGAATCTATTCATACCAATGGAGACAACGGTATCTCTTCCTCAAGAAGTGTGGAGCAACATGGATTGCGATCTTTTATCTTCGACCTGCGTCAATTGGTATTCATTTATGTTTCCTATGTCCACATGGTCATTATTCTTCATACTATTTAAGTAGACGAAGGAGGCCGCAGGCCTAATTTCTTCCACGCCAAAAAATCGCAGGTTTCTAATTCAATGCATCCGCTCACCTAAATGTCGCGATTCTTAAGACTTACAGGCACTATCAGGGCTTTTGCTAAACAGAAAATCGAAAAAAAAAAATCACATCAAAATCAGATTTTTACCAATGTCTGTAACAGGTACAGGTACCACCCGTAACATAGCCTTCAAATTCCAAGTTCAGAAGCAACCTGATCAGGTAAAATGGATTTACTATTAGTTTATTACTGTCAATAGGCTCCATGACTATTGTGACTATGCCCTTGAGCCAAAATAATCTGGAGAAATATTTTAAGTCAAATATGCTCCATATGCTCCATATTTGAATATGCTCCTGGGGAATATTGTTGCCACAATAATCCCCTTAGCAATGGGCAAATAGTCCCTGGCGCGTTGAGACATATCCTGAGTCAAATACTGCTCCAGGAGCTTATAAATCCCTTATGCTCCTGAGCATGTTATACTATTTCCCATTATTTTATCTCCCGGACGTAATGTATGGTCCTGGACTATATTTTTCGGAGGCTATTCTCGGGCCAAAATCCTCATAGAACATTGGCAGGCATGCGGGAATGTAGCAAAACGTGGTATAAAAACGGAAGACTATGTAGCTGGTTCGAATCTGGCTTGTACTAGTCAAAAATCACAGTAATTGGAATTAGTTAATTCGCCGGAATTGCCCTTTTATGTTTATAGCAACCTTATCTTGCATACATAGGTCACTGCAAAAATAAACCACCGGAGAAATATTATTATAAATATAATGTTTCTTAATTATTTACGAGGATCACAGAGAAAAATGAAAACAGAATAAGGCATAACAGTATATGTATATCAAACATCAAGTTTTTAAACCCTTAAGTAATTAATTCAGATAGTTTTGTTCTAACACCATTGTTTGTTCAGCTGGGACTGTTTGGGGTGAAGCGGTGCTTGTCATATGTGTAATTCCAATGGCACTTATTGTTTGTTAAGAAATAATATTACAGATTGGACATTTTTAGTTCACAGATGTAATCTTTAGAACTTAAGTTATGGTGGAAATGTGTTGACATGCTACATGTCAGCTGTTGATCTATAGCTCTATTGATATGCGAACATTTTTTGCGAACGTGTCGTAGAAAGGCGAATTAAACAAACCCCTGAAATCAGTAAAAAAAACCCAACATAATGCGTTTCCTTCACAGAAAGACCTAGGCATTTTACAAAAATTGTTTAGAACGATTTTGAACGGGTAGGTCATGAATCGCTTAGCATTTCGAAAATAAATTAGATCTGTGTGTACCTACCCAACATTGGGGGGCCCGTCATTTTGCATAGCCAGTCCAATACGAGATACGGCACCGATAACGTTTTTAAAAATTCACATTGTTATTAGTTTTTTTTTAATCCGATATTTTTTTTTAATTGAAAATAACCGGTACTCATGTTGGTAAAATGAGTAGAAAATAACCTTTCCAATTTGGAATGCAATCTACAAATATTGTTTTTTTTCTACTTACAGAAACTATTTCCTATTTCGATTAATGAATTTATAAAGGCCACATTATTTTCCTAAGTTGGGGGGGGGGATTCATTATCAAAATAGATTAATTTTCCACCCACTTATTAAAAGCGTAAAATATTAATATTTTCATAAAAGGATGTTGTATATTTTTTTTGATATATGGGATAAAGTTCAAAGTTCAATGAAAACACTGATTAGGAACAATGAAGTTGTCATGTAAAATGTAATTCCAATAGTGCTACTCTTAGTGCTTCTTAAAGGTCCGATGAAATGCAAATATAAGTGAAATGTGGTTTGTTATATTTGGTTTAGTGATGCCATCATTTGTGGTACAATGATTTAATCGTAGAGTATGAATTTTCCAGGTGTCTGGTGTGAATATATTCATAACACTGACTGATAATCAATACAGTTTAACAATGATGTCACTATTAGTGGGTATTCTTTTTTTCATGGCCCTGTAATTTGCAAGATTTGGAGTAGGTTATTCACCTATTTCCTGGACCTTTAAAAAGGGCGATCAAAAACCCACCTTAATCCACCTGGTCAGGGCGTAGCAAATTGGGGGTGGCGGAGGAGAACATAGTGCCTCCTAAAAAATGAGGTAATATCGCTCGTTAAATATTTTATGAAATGTATTGAACAATCAGCGGTTTCTATACCCAATTTAACCCCTCCGATCGGGACAATATTCCCCCTGACCGCGCTTTCCCGCCACAGAACCATAAGGGTTGCCGCCTCCGCCGCTGCCACCTTGCTGGCCATCACCAAAGGGTAACCATCTATAAAGACCTTCATTATCTTTTCCTATTTTTAGCCCGAGTATCTTACTGAAGTGATCAGCCTTTCAGTACCAAGTGGAGAGTGCCATGAAAGATATATCACCAAAGAATTTGATTCATCTTACTCAAACCAACAATACCAATCACGAGGAAATGGCGCAATGGAACCAGGAACAGACAGCATCAACAACAGTGAAAGCATCTTGGAGTTGGCAATTGGGCAGTTCTATTGGGACCAGCGTCAAATCCACCGTTGGCTGCCCCAAACTTGGTAAGACATAGCTTCAAAGCGGTTGGGCCATTTAGTGACCCGTGACCCTGATGAATTCAGCAGTCTTGCGAAAGAAAAAGCGTACAGCATCGCATGCACTTTATTCCGTAAATGCTCTTGAATTCATCAGGGTCATTAGATCACTAGGTTACTAAATTGCCCAACCGGCTTCAAACGTCAAAGCGTGAATAAGCTGGGTAATTTCTTATATTACATGCTATCTCAGACAACGCAAAGTCAGCGAACTCATAGAATGAAACTCTCACTATCACTATGTTACGTTAGGGTTACGTTAGAACGGCCTTAAACGCAATTGCCGGTTGATCGTCGTTGCAATCGGGTTCTATTGTTACAATGAATAGCGGTTCAACCGCCCTGAACAGCCGGTGTGAAAGGAGATATGGTCCGGCAGGAACCACAGTCCGGGCTCCATAGACGACAACGGAATACAGAGTGAAACTGATGTTGCGTGAAGAGTCAACTGAATCGATTGCCCTATTATTCACCATTGTTCCCGGACTGTGAACCCGGCGGACCATATCTCCTGCCACACCGGTCAACCGATGATTGAGTTTTGAAGCCACGTACCCTTAGGTGTCTATTAGCCCTTTGGGAGTTTGGGAGACATCGCATGCGCAGTTGAGAGATTTCTATACTTCCGGTTCCGGGTGAATATCGGAAAGTGCATTGAGCCAGTTCAGAGTAGACAACCAGTGTAACGAATAACTAGTCTCTGGGCAAAGGTGAAAGCATAAGATGTAACTCTAAACCATACCAGCATTTCTATAATTCCCAGCACAAGCTTGCAAGTCGTTCTTTATACCATCACAGTGGCATCAGTGCAGTACAGACGATCATCTACCCATGAAGGGGAAGGCATCAAGTTGTACAGGGATCGTCGCGACCGGAAGTAGGCCTATGCCGTTTTCGACTTGACCTTTTGAATCGCAGGGACTAAGTCATAAATTTGAAGGATAATTTTTAATACCTACAGGAATATATACGATCCACAAGTTTAACGAACACATGGCGATTTCCCATTGAGTTACACGGTTTCTACATTATAGTAGAAACTTATAGGGTACGCATTAACACACGGGTCAGGAGTTGGCAATTGGAGTCTATCCTCGTTGCGTCAGTTTCTCCCAATATATCCACAAAATTCGGCTCACTAGGTTCCCTGATCATTGTCGAATCTTTATATAGTAATTTCTAGCTTCGTAAATTGCATGTTTTTTACATGCGAGTTCCTTTAATATTCACGCTCCTTACAGAGAAATCTCAACAGCGATGGCTGATAATACGAATTCGCGCAGCGGCGCCGGGAGCGGCGTATAGGCCTTGATCCAAATCTTGGACTTGGCACCTGCGGTTTGTACTGATGCTATGCGTTTTCATTGTTTTTTTGCAGATTTTGCGAGAGGTTAGCATTTATTCTTGAAACGTATCTATTCTAGTTTAAAAAGAAATGAAAAATAAGAATTTGATTGTTTCAGATATATAACATGACATTTTCAGGGTTAAGAAAAAAACATACACTTTTTTCCATATTTTGCTGTTTTGACACCCTAAACGATGTACGCGCGTACATCGCCTGTTGTAAAAAAGACACCCTTTTTACGCGTTTTCTTTTCACGGCATCATATCCACCTTTGAATACAAGTGGCTCCCAGGTGGAGAGCGCTAGGTTACTTCTCGACGGGCGACATGTGGTCTCAATAAACAACTCAGAAATAGAGGTTCGGGATTGATGGTATAAACATGATAAACGAGAATGTTATCCGAGTACCTCCACACTCAACTATTCGCGCAAACAACGTTGAGTCGCATCGAGTCTTTAGCGTGCGGAAGTATTTGGGAAAAATGTTTTAGAAAAGAAACGCTGGAACAAAATCTTACGGCAAACGTTGTTGTAACAAATATCTCGAGCGCTACACGCCCCTTTTCTGGTTACGAAGGCCTTTTCTGGTTCTGACGGAGCTACGCCATTATATTGTAACTATATTGTGTAATCGTGGATGGGCAATGCAAACCCATCTAACTTAAATTTCCGATTTTGCAATTATCTTCAGGCGTGGGTGAAGAAATCACTGTTAGTGCAGAAGAAACCTACAATGTCGGTCAGGAAGGAGGTTCCGAAAATACTACAACTGACAAATGGTCGTTCATGATAAGGAATGTCGTGTACCCGCATACCAAACTCGAAGTCACCGCTGTGATCAAAGAAGGCGTTATTGACGTACCTTACGTGGCCGAGCTCGACAGCTGCGGATATCGCTATACGGAATCGGGAGTGTTTAATGGCGTAAATTCCTTTGACATCGATATTCAATATAATGAAACCAATCTTGATACTGGAGAAACGCGTGAATGGACAGTATCTCCTGGGGGTTCTTTGAAGTTTAACAAGCGTGTAGGGCGATATGGTAGACGTCAGTGATGGATTTGCATGATGATAAATACATAGTGAATCAAAAAAAAATTGTGCATGAAAAAACACAAAACTTAACCCTGACCTGTTTACTCAACTGTGACGCAGTTGATGTTTTCATGATTGCATATTTTCGGCTTTCTATGCTGAAAAAATGAAGGAATTTGGTGAAGAAATGAGGTAGATATGAACGATTTTCGCGGCTGATATATTTTACCCGATTCCGATGGGATTTACACAGTTAAAGTGACAGGAGGAGATATTTTTAGGATACGAATTTCTCTCAAATTTCACTGGATCGGTTGTAGACCACCTACCGAGAACCCTTCGAAGGTTATTGGACAAACAGGTGCAAAAGAAAATATGTAAAAATCGGGGTTCGACAAAAATTGGGGGCGCTTGTTTCTGGAAATCTCCTCATGTCTCTTTAAGCTGGGTTTTCAGTTCCATTATTTTGTCTGAATATGATGACAGAAAAATCGATCCGCCACAAAAATCTTTCATATCTATCTCATTTTTTCACCAAATTCTTTCATTTTTTCAGCATAGAAAGTCTACAATATACACATTAGGAAAATATCAACTGCGTCACAGTTGAGTAAGCAGGTTAGGGTGAAATATGTGTTTTTTCATGCAAATTTTTTTAATTTGATTCACTCTGTATAGCTTTATGGAAAACGTGATTGGCTGCATGCTTTGCCTAATTTGTAAGTCGGAGAATAACACGTTTTGCGCTATGTGTTACTAACGGCAATGTTTTAAATATATTGTAACTCCTGACTCATACTTTAAACCTCGTCTACCTGAGGCAATTTTTTTTGTAAGACCAAACTGCCGAGGGGGGGTGGTTCACCACCCTGTGATTTTTGTTACTGAACACCCCAAAAAATTTAATTTTTCACCGTGTGTGTAATGTTGGTACCAAGGATAGCTTATAGTTTCTTCCTTTCATTGGTACCAAAATAATTACCAATAAAACAATCCCCATTATGACGTCACCATGACGTCATATTGGGAAAGTACGAAATATTTTATAGGTGAAAATTGATATCCGCCACTTTTATGACAACACCATGACGTCATATGTTGAGGAAATACGAAAATATGATAATAGGGTGGAAAATTGATATTTGCCATTTTATAGACTCAAACACCTTATTATAGCTCTAAATTGTGTCCATATTAAACTAGTCATTTCCCATCAGTAGAGTCAAAAGCTGCATGATCTGATTTTTCTAACCTTTTTGGCGAGAAATTGCATTTTCACTGTGTATGTCTATGTAAATGGCAGTTTACCACCCCCATCCTCACGTTGGGATCACCTTGTATCTTACTATACCCCGGTGGATGTTTGTTTTTTGATGAAAAGGAGCGGAAAATTCATTGACAATTACATTAATATTTGTCACCAAATTTAGCAATCCGGGGAAAAACTGAAAGGGGGGGGGGTAACACCCCCTTCGGTATACGAGGTTACGGTTTTTTGATATTGTGTGTCAAAAAGGTGTTCAACCCATATGTACTGATATTGCAAAGTTCCCCTTTAGTTTAATTATATATAGTAGATTTATAACTACTATACACATCTATCCAGAATTTTTTTGCCCAAGTCATCTAGCCAGAGTCTGACCACAGTAAAACTGTGCAACATTATGTTTATCTCATATGCGCCATTTATGATATTTATCAATTCAATTCTTCCTTAGAAAGCTTAATTATTTAAAGAAGCTTGGCTGAGGAGGACCATATTGGTATCAAATTGGATGTTGGAGCTCATATTTATGGGTCAACATGAGTTGCAAAAAAGTTGCGAGACGTAGTCGAGCCCATATTTTAAAACTCATAGCGAGACCAATCAAATATTGGGCGTAAATCATCCAATTTTATGTTTTGGATCCGATATTTTCCCACACTGGTCCAAATAAAACTAATATAGATAAATATCTATAATTGCACAGGTATTTTACATTCTCCATAGTGGGCTCTGCACCTCAACGTTAGACAAAAAATGCGCTTTCGGCCGGATTCAACGGCTACCTTCGGTTTCCCAGAACCGACCAAATATCCACGACATCAGTGTCCGTTTTTTTTTTTTTTTGTCCCCCCCGTAATAATCTAAGTGCATACTATGCAAGCATGTGTTGACCATTTATTCAAAACCATGTACAACGTAGTTATAAAACGCTCTATTCTGTATGCATACTGCGTAGGTTTAGTATACACCTACGCGTTTAGGGAGAGCGCGTGGCCCACTGGTAGGGTATTCACCATTTGGGGCTTATTTTTAAAGTCATCGGTTCAACTCCCGGCGGACCACTTGCAGGTATCATCGGGTACTAATATCTAGAGCTATTGATTAGAGCTATGATTGAAATTGGAATTCCCATTGTTCAATTGGACTTGGGGCAAATGAACTATGATAATACCCCAGTCCTTCGGAGGGGACGTTAAGCCGTCGGTCCCATTTACAGAGGGTCATACCTGTACATGTACTCACAGTCAGTGATCGAAAAGAGTAGGGTGATTACCCCGGCTGGCTCAATTCCGTCCCGGTAATATGGCCCCAATGGAAATAAGCTTCTGCCGAGCTTTCATGAGCTAGCATCCAGGACACCCTAGTGTTACGTATGGTGTACGCGTGAGGTTCGCGAACGGATCTCTAGACATCAAATCATAAACTGAATCACACCCGGTTGCATTTTTTTCCGTTTACTACTGCGACGACTCTGAGAGAGATAAAATACCCGATATGGCTCAAATCAACCATGTGAACTTATAAGTATCTTAAAATCATCATAATTAATGAGTAATTCATAGCGCCCACTATATATGTAAGTGACTCTTTACCTTAGCATGAACTGTGAACATATAGATTGCTTTCAGCAAGACAAATTCATAAGTTGAAACCATGGATTTTTCGATCTACTGAAGCGTGAAGTAACGGTGAGTTTTGAAAACCCCTATGAAACGGTATCTTCATCTTTTTGTAATTCTTGAATCGAGACCTTTTAAGTACAGCCTGTCTCAAAAAAAATGGTACAATCCAAAAAAAAAATTGTTTAACTAGGAAATTTCAAATAAGTCAATTCTTACTTGGCATGATAAATTAAAGACAGACGACAAGGCCTTTCCAATGGGTTTGTTTCATCTTATTTGCTTTGTCAAATCTCCTAGATATAATTAATTTTGTGCGATATAAATACCAAAACCCATTTTGTTGCCACTTTTCATGCTGGGCAGAGTTGGCTGCTTCGCCCGTAAGGCAGCTGACATGTCTTGAGCTACACAAGATTGCCACTAACGACAAAAGAAACAAACACAGATTAAAGTAAACAAAGAAGTCTAGTTTTAAATCGACACAAGTTTTATAGTAAATATCAATTAAATGATAATACTTCTTTTCATAATAAACAAGCCACACAAATAATTTATTGCACTTCATGAAATGGCACTTCGAATTTAGTACAAAATGGTATCTGTTAAATTCTTGCTGGAAGGAATGTAATTGCAACCAAAATAACACTCCAAGAAATAGTTTAAAAATATTGGACTATCTTTGTGGCATTTACTATTGGTTGAAGGTCCAACAACAACTTGAATTTGGAATTTAAGTATCAAAGTTTTGGTATGAATTTTGCGTTTACATGATACTTCAAGACCATAAAACTCTCTCATCTCCTCCAGGTTGCTGGCATGCCGGCTGTACCTTCATGGTTCTCTTCTAACAACAACAGTAGGTCGAATGTTATTCACTTTATCTTAAATCCAGAACTTACTGATCACTCACTTCCACCATTAACTAACTGTTTTCTATCTTTTAAGTGCTTTAGAATTAATAATCCCTTTTTAAAGAATTTCATATCGTTCAAGTGTGAAGACCTTATGTTTACCAATTCGTTCAACTGTTTTCACATCAACCAGAAAGCGGCACAACCTCGACTTTGTGTGTCCGCAGTAAACTGGAGTTATCTCTCGATTGAAAACACAAATGAATGAAACAAAAATCCTGGAAAGCCTGATCGTTTCCACCTAATGTGATGTACACCCACGACTTACTTATGTTGAATTAATTTGAAAAAAAATCGGTTTTTGATTGTCCCCATTTTTGTTGAGACGCGTATTGGTTGCTATTTTTCTTTCCAATGTTTTTTCAAATATTTCGTGTGCTTTTAAGCATTTTAATGATTTTTTAGGTTGTGCTCGATGTATGAGAACCGATGCTTATAGGAAAAAGTCGTTATCTACCATTGAACTGCCTTGTCGAAGGTGCATAATCGAGGCCAAAATTACGCCTTATAGCCGCACTGTTCTAAATACATGTACAAAACACATCAATTAATATAGCATATCTAGTCCATCTTAGCAGGTTCCTCAGAACCGTTATAACCTTTTTTTATTAGATCATCATGTCAATGTTTGGTAAAACGGGTTCTAGACTATTTCAAATTGTATGCCGATTCTTAATGGGTGCCAGACGTGAAACGTTGAGCCTATAAGCCACAAAACAATAAATAATCTGTTAGTTCACTCAAAGTTGTAATTTTTGAGCTTGTCTAGCTTGTTAATTGATTCTAATCACGTGATCAATGACTTCAATATGGCTGCCAAAACAATAACGAGTCTGATCGTGAACTATTTTGACTGTATATTGGCATCTATCGTGAGATGTTTTGACAGTCAAGAAATGAAAACCATAAGAACTATTTTAAAAAAATGTGATATTTACTGCATCCAAGATGGCTTCCGAAACTCTAAGATGACTATGTGTATATTCCTGTAGGTCAATCAGACCAGTTTACACTCAGTAATCAGAGAAATCGATACATGTAAGATGGCGGCCATATTGAATTTCTTATTACGTGGTTACTAAATCCTATTTTAATTGGTCACAACTGGACAGGAACAAAAATTACAACTATTAAGTGTTGAACAGAGGAGTTTTTCGTGCTTTTGGTAGCAATTTTGAATTTTTGCGTTTCTTTAAAAATGCTCAAGGTTTCTCGTCGGGCACCCATCGGATTCAGATTCTGCAGGAAAATGGTCTAGAAACAGTTGAAAAACTTTATAAATATATAATAAAACAAGGTCAGATGGTCTGTAGCTTGGACTAAACATAGTATGTTGTATGATACTTTTGAAACGTCTATTCATGTAATTCAGAGAAAATATACGAATATATACTAATATATGTTTAGGAAAAAATATTAAATAAAGCTGCATTTTGCATTCATATTCTGATCAGATACAGGTTTTTTTTGTTTCGATATTACTGCTGAGTTTTTTGTTGTTTTATATACTTGCAAAATATGTTCGATTAAATGCTAGAATTATTAACCAGCAAGCGTTACTTAGAACAATCTTTTCTACTAATTTAGTTTCAAGATAATGTTCACAATCAACTTGCCAAGCAAAACCGGGGAACCCCTACCCACCCCGGGGAGAGGAGTTGCTCAGGTACCTATACCGAAGTTCCAGGGGAAATAGTATGATGTTCGATACTATAAATTCAGGATAAAGGGTTGCATTTTCTAACACAAAAATTAAATTGCACTTTCCAAAAGTTATTCGTTTTAACATTAGTAATAAACCGGATATACAGACTTTGTTGTCAACACCTGAATAAAATCTTTATTTCTTTAATGGGGTATTATATACACTTAATGAGTCCGTATGTTCCTTGCCAGTGTTATTAAACGGGACCCGCGCCGGCAATTTACGGAGCCTCTCACACCAAGGATGTTAGCGGTAAAGATTGGTTTTTGTGGACTGCAGCCAGCGGATTTTATGGGCAGACCGGACGATATAGGGTTAAATTAATTGAAAAAAACAGCCTAGAGGCGAGACATTGTGTGTTGCCCGTATTCTCACACGGATGTTAACGCTAACCACTGGTAAATCGCATTAAACGGCCGCTAAAATAAACGCCCTTCTCAAAGCATGGTTAACTTTAACGCTGTTTAAATTTAGCGACATCGTAAACATGCCTAAAACGTTGTTAAAACTTAGACCTGGTCCGGGGGTAGTTTAAGGAGTGTTTAACTCACGTTTTCATACAAATGCCTGGATATTTCAGCTCTATCGTGATACTCGTGGTTAGACCCAGTACCTCCTTTATTTCTCTATCTGTCTTTTCCGAGTCCTCGGTTCATTTCTTCTCGTCATTTTCCTTGGCCTTTGATTTTTCATGCTCGTGTTTATACTGTCTAGTATTGAATGATAGCAAGTGCGGCAAAAACGACAATTTAAACAGCTTTAAATGCCGGGCTTTTGTATCATCACTTCAACAAACTCTAAAGTCTTACTTGCTGTACGCGAACATTCTTGAAATTTACCGTGGGCTTCATGCGTGCATTACACTAAGGAAGGCATTGTCTGGCAATATTAAATATGTTCACACCAAGTAATGATATAGGACGAAGGTAAGTCACAGTTCGGTGGATGGTATTTACGGCGTTGAATCAGTGGTTAGCTAAAGACTTGTTAAAATATTAACCGAGGTTTTTTAAAAAGGGCGGTTTAGCTAACTAAGTATACGCCTAACCACCGTTTATTTTAAACATCGGTTGAGAATACGGCCATTATGTCTCGAAATCAAGGGCAGTGTCCGGTCAGAATTGCCTATCTCTCCTAGCTGTAAGCAATGGTTCAGCTTCAGCGCTAGAAAACCGCAGAAGCGAATCGGCGGCTAGAAGTAAGCACCAAAGTCCAGGGAAGTGTGTTAACGCTGCAATTGCTAATATGTGATAGACAGGGCAACTTTCTTCAATATACCAGTACAGGCCCTTCCTTGTTTATAAACATTGTGTTTAGAGGGACCGTAATGGCAAGAAAATATTAAAACATACTTATATGAACCTTTATTAAAATCCCTTCACTTATTAGAAGACAATTGAATATTCTTAAATAGCTATGAAAATGTAAGCAATTTCATTGGCTGATGCCCGGGTTCAATTCGACATTGAACCCAGGTAGTACGCGCTGCGTATTGATGTTATTTTTAGTTGAAGCGCTCGCGTCATACCGCGTTTTGCTACGTTCGCGCGCGCCTGCCAACGTTGCGTCTCGTTGCGTATGATCGTTGCGTTCAACGGGTTGTTCGATTGTTGTCACTGGGTGGTGGCAGTCCTTTCTTGTTGTATTTAAGCCATAAAGCATCGCAAAATTGGGTAAAAAGATTACCTTAAATGATAAAGCTGTTTAAGAATGAGAATAAAGGTATGATTTGGGAATCGGTACTCTCTTTACGACGAATTGAACCCGGCGACCATTATTTTTGCGTGGAAGAACTCAGCCTCCCGCCTCGTTCTTCCACTTAAAATAATGGTATCGCCTTGGGTTCAATTCGTCGTAAAGAGAGTACCGGTTCCCAAAATCATACCTTTATTCTCTAATTCATATTGTGTGAAACTGATTCTATCTTCATCATCTTAGTTTGACTTGCATATCAGCATGATCAGGGCAGGGTATTGGTATCATTACCAGCATTCATTGTGCATCTGGCATTAGGCATGCCATGCATACAATTGCTGATGTAGGAGTAACTGACAATCTTCTTCATCTTAGTTTGACTTGCCGATCAGCCCAGGGCATTGACATCATTGTCGGCATTCATTGTGTATCTGACATTAAGCCTGTCATGCATACGATTACTGATGTAAGAGTAACTGATATATTATCTTCTTCATCTTAGTTGACTTGCCTGTCCGCACAGGGCATTGACATCATTGCCAGAATTCATTGCGCGTCTGGCATGCTTTTTGACATATTTTGACACAGATGTTTGAAAGTCTCATTTATTATGACAAAACGAGAATAAAACAAAAAATACAACGGCGACACACTTTGCAACTGAGTGAGTATTTATGCCACTAACTATATTCTGTGTGAATCTGATGAAATTTCATTGCGGGCAAATATGATTTTTCATAAAACGCTAGTTTTTCACGTCTTTCTATGGGAAATAGGCATATAGAGGGCGCTATAACATACAAATTATGACCTTTGCAGGCCTATATGGCAAGATTCCCGCAATGGATTTTTGCGGAGGTATAGCTCTTGCATGTTCCTACTTATATCTGTTGTCAAAATTGTGTCGCCATTGTTTAAAATTGCTCTAAAAATAAAAGAGACAATTTGCATGGTGTCAAACAGCTGTGTTGAAAATCATGTAGATATTGTATTTTGTACACCTACTTGGAGATATTGATCTGAGGTAGGGGGTACATTAACGCATACAACAGCAATGGTAAGTGATTATATTGTCTGCCTGCTTCTCAAAGAGCATGCCAGATTCACAGTGAATGCTACCAATGATGTCAATGCCTTGGGCTGACAGACAAGTCAAACTATGAAGACGAACATAATATCAGCTACTCTTGTAAGTTTCACAACAAACGTCTAAATTATATTCTAATGTTAATTGAAGTGATTTTAATAAGGGTTAGAGGGACAAGTATATGGCAAGAAAATATTAAAACATACTTATATGAACCTTTATTAAAATCCCTTCACTTATTAGAAGCAATGAATATTCTAAATAGCTAGGAAAATGTAAGCAATTCATTGGCTGATGCCCGGGTTCAATCGACAATTGAACCGGTAGTACGCGCTGCGTATTGATGTTATTTTTAGGTTGAAGGCTACGCGTCATGACCGCGTTTTGCTACGTTCGGTCGCGGCCTGCCAACGTTGCGTCTCGATGCGTATGATTCTTGCGTTCAACGGGTTGTCGATTGTTGGTCCCTGCGTGTTGGGTGCAGTCTTTCTTGTGTATTAAGCCATAAAGCATCAGCAAAATTGGGTTGTAGTAAAAAGAATTTAACCTAAATGATAAAGCTGTGTAAGAATGAGAATAAAGGTATGATTTGGGAATCGGTATCTCTTTACGCCCCCCACCCCCCCCACGAATTGAACCCGGCGACCATTATTTTTGGGGGGGCGTTTGGGGGGAAGAAATCAGCACTCCGGCCTCGTTCTTCCACTTAAAATAAGGTTATCGCCTTGGGTTCAATTCGTCGTAAAAGAGAGTACGGTTCCCAAAATCTACCTTATTCTCTAATCATATTGTGTGAAACTGATTCTATTCTTAACTATGCTTAGTGTGACTTGCATATCAGCATGATCACAGGGGCAGGGTATTGGATCATTAACCAGAATTCATGGTGCATCTGGCATTAGGAATGCCATGCATACAATTGATCGAGTAGGAGTAGTAAATGACAATCTTCGTCATTCTGAGGTTTGGCTGCCGATCAGCCCAGGGCATTGACATCATTGTCGGCTATTGTGTAATAGCATTACGCCTGTCATGCATACGATTACTGATGTAAGAGTAACTGATATATTATATGCCTTAATCTTGTTGATTGCCGGCCGCCACAGGGCATTGACATCATTGCACAGAATCTTGCGAGTCTGGCGATGCTTTTTGAATTATTTTGACACAGATGTTTGACAGTCTCATTTATATGACAAAACGAGAATAAAACAAAAAATACAAGGCGACAAAACTTTTGACACAACTGATTTGGATTATGTAGTGCACTAACTATATTCTGTGTGAATATGATGAAACCTGACATTGCGGGCAAAATATGATTTTTCATAAACCAGCTAGTTTTTCACGTCTTTCTATGGGAAGAAATAGCATTTAGAGGGGCGCTATAACATACAAATTATGACCTGGGCAGGCCTATATGGCACAGATTTTTTTATATTTTTTTTTTCCCCGAAATGGATTTTTGCCGGGGTAATAGCTATTGCAGTTAATACTTAGATCTGTTTCAAAATTGTGTCGCCAGTGTTTATTTTTAAAATTGCTCTAAAAAATAAAAGAGACAATTTGCATGGTTGTTTGTCAAACAGGCTGTGTGTTGTGAAAATCATGTAGATATTGTATTTGTACACAGATTGGAGATATTGATCTGAGGTACGGGCCCCCGGACAATAACGCAGTATTTACAACCAGCAATGTGAAGTATAAGTGATTATATTGTATGATGCTTCTCAAAGAGAATGCCAGGATTCACAGTGAATGTACCAATGATGTCAATTGCCTTGGGCTGACAGACAAGTCAAACCTATGAGACGAACATAATATCAGCTACTCTTGTAAGTTTCACAACAAACGTCTAAATTATATTCTAATGGTAATTGAAGTGATTTTAATAAGGGTTAAGGGATAATGTAGTAGGTAGAATATGGTTTTGCCAAGTTTCAAGTTCAGTTATTTATTCAGAAGAACATTATCGTACGTGACAGAAGTATAATACAGTATAATATGACAGTACATAATACAAGAAGTATCAATTGTAAACTGTATAAGATGGACAGGTGTGGGGATTATGATATGATATGCTAGGACCAGTAAGTAATGGACAACCCGATAGGGGCTTAAGTTAGTGCTGGACCTGTAATCTAAAGTCGTAAAATATATCAATATCTTACAAAAAATTACAATATTACAAAATGACTCAAGAAGGGGTGATATAGAAACGATTTCATAGGTCAATATACATAAACAAAAAAAAAAACAAAAACACTAACTAGACAAACACTTAACGGGGATACAGGAAGATACGGGAATTGGACAAGAAAGACAGACGTCTCAACATAACTTGCTTGAGGTATGTAGTACTATGCTAATGAGGAAGCAGAGGTTGAAGAGGGAGAGGTGAGGAAAAAAGAAAGGAATAAAGATAGAAATGAGATGAAAAAAAGTGAGGGAGAAATGGAAAATAAGGACTGAGTAATTATTAAGAAATTATACTGGGTGATGAAATGTTTTTTCGTTGTGAACTTAAAAGTAATTTTTGTTTTTGTAATTGTAGTAATACGCGATTCTGGGAGATCATTCAAAGTTTTGCGCCGTGTGTACTGAATGAAGTGCTTTTCAGCGGTAGATTTTGGGAGGGGAACATGAAGTTTGTCGGCTTGGCGGTTGTATAGCTATGGATCTGCCTGTTGTGGTAAAGTAAATTGGGAGGTAGTGTTGTTGTGAAGTCAAACATGAAGAGCGCTGTTGAAGTTGGTCGAGGTGACTCGAATTTAAGGTGTGTTTTCAGTGAGTGAATGCTGGCAAAGTATGAGTTCTGGGTGGTGAGTCTGTGATAGTGCGAATGGCCAATTTCTGTGTGATGTTTGTTTGGTGAGCGTGAATGATAGTGGAGGCCCAAATGAGGTTACAGTAAGCTAAGGTATGGGAGAACTAGTGTGTTGTAAAGTGCTTTTAAGGTGTAGTCTGGTAGGAGGTGTTTAACTCTGTAGATTGTACAATTGCGTGAGACGCTTTGGTTAGTGGACAGAGGTTGATGTGTTATCAATGTAAGTTTGGCGTCGATTGGTAGTGCCAAGAAATTGGTGTTTGAGATGTACATGGAGAGATGTTGGTTAGTATGTTAATGTTTGATTGTGATTGGTGTTGTGTGTAGATAAAAAGCATTTGTAGTTAGTTTTGGAAACATTGAAAGTTGTAGTCCCGAAACCAGTGAGTGATTTTTGCGAGTTCGATTCTGTTGTCAAAAAGTGCATTACTGTTCGAGTTTGAGAGAAAAAAATGTTTGTGTCATCGGCAAAAAGATTAGTTTTAGTGTGTTAGAGATGTTGGTGGTGTGATGTCGTTCAGGTTAAATGATTGAAAAGTAGGGGTCCAAGGTTTGAGCCTTGCGGACGCCAAATGTGATAGGTTTGATTGCTGATGCAATGAGGTGTACGTAGATGGATTGTGGCGGTTAGTTAGGTAACTCCGGAACCACTCCAAGGCTACTCCACGGCCACCGTAATGATTTAAAGCTTGTGAAGAAGAATGTTGTGGTCAATGGTTGTTTGCGAAAGACTTGGAGAGAGCCAGAATACCCCCATGGTCGTGAAGTTTTATTTTTAGTGCAAGGTGGGTTGGTTGTTAGTTCAAGTAGTGCCATGTAAGTCGAGGGTTTGGGCCTAAAACCGTATTGTTCATCGACAAGAAATGTCGTTGCTTGATGAAGAATGCTAGAAAGACGTGTGTTAGCATGATTTTTTCAAGTAGTGTTTTGAAAAAGAGGGAGGAAGAACAGAAATGGGCCTGTAATTGCAATGTTAGGTGCGTCTTGTTTTTGTAAATTGGAATGACTTTGGTTGATTTGAGGTGATCTAGGAAAGTTCTGGTGAGAAATGATTGGTTGGTTAAATATGTGCATAAGAGGCGAAATGATGTTAATCATATGATTTGTTAGCCATTCCCAGGATCTATATTGTCAGTACCAGCACTTTACCAGGTTCAACAGATGGAGAAGTAGTTTGTGCATTCAATTCTACAGTAATGGATTCAGAAAAAATGAAGTGAATGTGTTTTTTTGGAAGGTGTTTATTAAACGAATGAGTTATGGAAGTGAATTGGTAGCCAAGTTTTTGCCCAGGTTTAGTGAAGTGATCGGTGAATGCGTTAGCTATGTCAAGCGGGTCAGTTATATGCTTATTATTATGAGTGAAAGGTCAGGGATTTGTTAAGTGGATGCCTTCCTGCTAGAAGGTTGTGGAGGAATGTACAGGTTTTGGTAATAAGTAAGATCATTTTGAGTTTCTGGAATTTGTTTCTGTGTTGTTTGTGTTTTCTTGGCAATACGAATATGTGAGTTATTTGTTTTTGTATTGTTTGTATTGTTGTTGGTGTGGCTGGTGTGTTTTTCTTCAGGTAGATTTTGTAGAGGCCGTGCTTGTGTTTGAGTGACTTGGAAATTGCTGTGTCATCCAGGGGGCTGAATTTATGGTTTACATTTTTATTTAAGGTCTTCGTTTGTAGGGGAATGATTCGTTGTAATGTTTGGTATATATAAGTTGTAATGAAGTTGCGGTACGGCAATGTTAGGGTCATTTCTGTGGTTATGTTCCCTGATCAGTGTTGCGTCTACGGTTTTAAATGTGCGAAAGGGTTGTGACCTCTGTAATCACGTTTCTTTAGTGATTGTTGTTTTTGTGGCATGCTTTTAGGATTGAGAGATGTTATGAGGAATATTGGGAAATGATCTGTTTGTAGTGTCTATACAAATATCCCTGGGGTGGATTCTGTGTCAGTGGAGTTTGTGATAATGTATCTATGAGCGTGGCTGGGTTATGCGTAATTCTGGAGGTCTGTTAATTTTGGAATAAGAGTTTGCAAAGTGATATGGTTGATAAAATCATTAATGGATGGATGGTGGAAATAATTGAGAAGATGATATAAAGTCACCCACACTTATAGACGTCACGGGTTGGTTTTATTTAGTCCAGTGAGAAGCTGTTTCGTAAGATGTTGTTAAAATTTTGTTTGGATTGGTGTTCATGCAATTCTGTAATAACCTCGACAGTTACGTGTTTAGGTCTATTGTTGCCATGTGTTAATGGTGAGATCGGTGAAAAGTGAGTCAACTTCTGTCCTGGTGTTGTTTTGTCGATGATTTTGTATGAGAGGGTGATTTTTTTGTAAAGACAAACTTCCCTTCCTCTGCCGGTGAGCAGTCCTGAAAGAGGGTAGCCATTTGAAAGTGAGGTGGTGGTGGTGACTTGGTGTTAGACGCCCATTGTTTCTGGAGAATGCTAAGACAGAGAAAGAAAGAGTGGTTTGAGGTGATCAAGGGTAGTTAGGGATTTCTTCATATGATTTTTGTGTAGATACTACGACAGTTGAAGTGGAATATAGAAAATGAGTCATTGCTTGAGGGTTTATTAGTGTCGTTTGAAGCTTCGTTCAGTGAGTGTGGATAGCGGGAGTCATGAGGTCAAACCAGAATTGTTTGGGGTGTGTGGATGAAAGGATGGGTGTCACATGTTTGAGATGATATGGGGTCTGTAAGTAACGGGTTGTGCAAAGAGAATTAAGTTTGATGTTCATTTAATGTGGGTGAAAATTCAATGTTTAGTGCGCGCGAACGTCTTCGTCGTGAAGGCTGGTGGTTTAATGCAGTTCGTCTATTGCAGGGGACGCATACTGAAAAGGATAAATCAAAGGAAATATATGCGATGGGAGTTAGAGAGATAGAGAGAGACTGAGAGAGAGAGAGAGGGGAGAGAGAAAAAGGGTTGGGTGCGGTGATTGAAAAAGGAAGAAAAGTTAGACGAGGGGCAAATGAGAAACCGGGTAGATAAAGGTCAGACAATACCTGTAGACAAAATGTGTTGACAAGTCCACAGACAAAGGGCAATGAAGAAAAGGACAGATTAAAAACAAACAAGGTGCTTATGACAAACCAATTACTAAGGATTATTTAGAACCAAAGCTTAAGTACAGCAAGTTGTACAACAATTTAGTTACTTACATACAAGGGTAACAGAATTCAAAAACATACAATTGATTAAATATTAATTTATACAGATACTAAGATCAGCATTACTTAATTTAGTTTGCTTAACAAATTCAGGACTTTACAATGTAGAAAAAAAATAAACAGGGTTTTGTCATCAAATACCTGCAGGAGGGGAATACGCACTGAGGTGCAAGGTCTTAACACGTCATACTGTCCTATTTAACGCCATAATGTCCTATTAAGTGTTTTGTTGTACCACCATTGTGAGTATACGTGTTGTTTAGTTTAATTAATTGATTCACCTTCTAGCAACTCCCCCTTTCTATGCTCCCTCTTCATGATTGTGATACTACAATGTCGAACTTTTGCAAATAAAAAAATTGTAATATAAAACAATACAGTACTTAATTGATTGCTGTTCAGAACCATGTCAATTGAGCTCTCATATTTTTAATTTAGTAGAATAATTATTTATATGTTGGTATACTGCAGCAGAACGATTTAAAATCTGAGACTAGCCCATTTTCCATCGAAAAAAAATAGACGATGTGACATGTGAACTTCTCTAGCAGAAACCATGTATTGGGCGCCCATTCTGTCAATTAAAGTTATTGCAGGGCTTTTCAAACTGTTTCACAAAATAATTAGGAACCCCAATTCAGTAGTCGTCCAAGGCCAAGCCGATTTATTCCAGTCGTTAATCGATGATGATTAGAAATTGTGTCGACAAAATTCACAATTTTGCCGTCAACGCCCCATTGGTCATGTATACGAACGACCCTGCTAATTATGTTATTGAAAGAAAAACCACCATAGAATTTGATTAAGCTACGAGCACGCAAACGGTAACTGTTGTTTTATGGACTCACATTTTTAATATTAATTCGTTATGAAATTACCATATTTCCAAACTGAGTCTGTTGGCTTCTTTACTCTCGCAGTGTACCGAAACCGAAAATGGCGTTGCCCACTTCATGATCTCCCTTCGCCTTACGTCAGCAGAGAGCCTCGCTTTGGAGATCGAGGTAATTCAGAGTTTTTCGGCAATAATTTATTTCTGCCGCTGTAACACAAATTTAAACTTATTATTTAAAGTCCTTATGCTCGAATGAAAAGTTTTCATACGTGCTGGTAGGTGAACATGTTGTGGGGACAGTTGACCTTTTCTGACCTCTGATGACACCAGTCAGAAAATTTCTATAGGGACGCATTCGGACGGTAAGTCCTTATGTTTACGATTTCCTTTGATATATAATTCGATGCCTGCCAGAACAACCACGTTCTTATCAATACTAACTATTCCCATTCAGTCCCACAATCCTAAAAACACTAGTCTATAAATAATATTATATAGAAACAACTTTGCTCACCCCATCGGTTACATTTATCTGTCAATAATTGGCATAGGAGATGTGTTCGGCAACACGCCCACTTTCAATCGTAATACCGGCGTTTCAACTTACTGTTTTAATCCCCCATGATCAGTCGTTAATTAAAAAGGAAACTTTAAGTTAAAAAATAATTTACAAGAGAAATTGAAAAGACTTTTATTAAAGTGTATTATAAATACGTCTCATTTGATACTTCTTAAACGTATTTTACCTTAATGTGCGCTACGATCGTGTAAAGGATGTGATATTACGATATAATGGCATCATCTCTCGTACGTCTTACCAAGTGGGAAGCTTTTGTATTTCAATCTATTTCCGCAAACTTCCGAATTGGTGGCATTACCTTTCGTCTTTGCTGAATCGTTTACTTCTGCGTTGACTGCCCTTGATCTACAAATACCTGTGAAATGACTTTTAGAGATGTTGGCATTTCCTTTTGCATAATATCCAATGTATTTCAGGAGTCGAATTCCTGAATCATGTAAACGTATTTGCTCACGAATGCAAATTAAAATTTGGGGTGGCAGAACAGACATGGATTCTACGAACTACCGAACCTCAAGAACCTCTTAAAATGTCAAAGATCATCGGAACCTTTTGTGTAATTACAAACTTTGATCCGCTAATTTGACTTGTGAAATATTTCGTACGAATGTAGTTACTGTTTAGTCTTAACAATGTTGGTACGGAACACTTATTTATGAGGGATAGTGTCGTAAAATCCAGAATAAAAAACATATATTATTCTACAGGCGTGTTTCAGGTGTTCTTTCCTGATGTAAATTGGCCTAAGCCTCCGTAGCCGACGGCTTGACAGCTGATTTCCCACAGTTTCTTGCAGAGATCGTCATCTTTGGCCACATCAGAATTTCAACTGCGATTAACAATTATCAAAGTATCTTCCGGACAAGTGCGTGATTCCTTCTTCTACCGCACAGTAGATGGTGGTTTGCGAGCCAGCTTCTTCGCTGATTAATAGCAGCCTGTGTTAAGACATATTAGAGCGTCAGCCAAAAGGTTTTGGGTTATACGAACGAGATAACCAATATCTGAACCCGGGAAAATTCAGAGAAAAATATAAACGTTTGCCAAATATGAAAGTCTGCCGGGGACCCGTTGTTGCGTGTCGCCCAGAGAGGGGTAAAGTTACTAATGTGGGTCCAATGTTTGACTTCTCTAAATCTAATATCATATAGCTCAAATTTTCCTTAGGTAAGCATGAGTAAAAAAGTCATTGGGTCACACTCATGTGGTGCTTCCTTTCCAAGATATTTTTGGACAAAGCCTAAAGGTCATTTGTTTATTCAAGAAAGTCACCCGTTTCAATACCCATATTTGTTGTGTAAAATAGTTTTTTAAATGTTTAATGACACTGAATCCAAATATGAAATGTTTTTTGCACTTTCGGCATCTCGTTGTTGTTATTATGGAAGGGGTACAAAATTCCTGCATAGGACTCTATATGGACGGGAACATTATACCCCTCCCTATTAAAGGGACCAATCCTATGCATAATAAAATCATATTTTGCATCAGTATCATTAAATATGTTTTTTTTAATATGTTTTACAAAGAAATCTTGGTATTACAATTGTTGTTCTTTCTTGAATAAACAAATGACCTTTAGCTATTTTCCCCAAATATCTTCGAAAGGCAGTACCACACACATGTGACCCAATTGACTTTTTACTCCTGGAAACCTAAGGATGAATTTGAGCTATATTTTCATTCGATTTAGACATTGCAAACATTTGACCCCATAGTAACTTTACCCCTCTCCTGGGGCTACACGCAACAACGGGTCCCCGGCAGACTTTCATATTTTCAAAAGTTATATTTTTCTCTGAATTTCCCGTATCCAGCTATTGGTATCTCGTTCATCTAACCAAAACCTTCTGGGCTGACGGTCTATATTATTCAGAAGTTGTTAGATGAAATCATAGCGCAGGATCAGTAAAGAGTGCATGTTTTCATCTGTTTTAAAACTTATTTTATGGGATGTGGAAGTTACTCAAGCCTATGCAATGGGACATTTGAATGTGTCATTTTTTAGTGTCACGCACATACTTATTATTACTGAACAAAACTGTGTTTAGATTTGTAGTGAACCAACTGAAAGTACCAGAAATCCAGCAAAAGTTTAAGACTGAATTGAGAAAGAAAATTGGAAAACCAGAGATGAAAAGCATGAATTCGAAGCAAAGTGGGAGAATGTGAAGAGTTGGTACAATAAAACTGCTAAAAAGGTGCTTGGAAGAAAAAAGAAGAACAGTAAAACACGGATAAACACACGGAGCTGGAAGCTAATTGAGGAATGAAGAGGGCTAAAAGTAAAGAAGGAAGCAGCAGCGAAGTCCCAAAGGATGAAGGAAAAGTGGCAGTTAGAATACATAAGAAAGGATAGCGAAGTAAAGATATCCACAAGACAAGACAAAAGGAACTGGGCAGACAATATAGCAAAGGAAGCACAAGATGCAGCTGAAATGCGCCAAATAAAGACAGTGTATGAAGCGACTAGAAAGTTATGCAACGATTTTCCCAGAGAAGATTGGAATCGTGAAGGATAAGGATTGAAATCTGCTGACAGATGGATATAAGATCAAGGACAGGTGGATCATTTTACTGAGGTCCCAAATGGAGAGGATCCCGAGAGAATTGCAGAAATTGATGAAAAGCAGGATATCCTAGAGGACATAAATACAGAACAACCACACAAGCCGACATAGCTAGACACCACCATCACAGTCAAAATTTTATATCAGTGTTTCACAGAAATGTGTTAAGTTTCAAGAAGTAGCAGCTGAAGACAGAGAAGCATGGAAGAGGAGAGAGATGCTGGCCCTATTCTCCACCAGGAATGAGGTCAGGTAGGTCAGGTTTAAGAACGGAGAGGTTTCACAGAAGGCAATGGAAAACTTGAACAGCAGGATTTAAATGTTTACAACAATCCTTTTTAAATATCTACCTACTTATGAGCTCAAGATATTTCTTTCAAGACGTTCACACAAACAGTACACTTGCCACACACACACCAACAAAAACACACGCGCGAGCTCGCGTACTTACCATAGAAACGGACCTATTATACTATTCAGCCAATGTTTGCCTCTGGCACTCAGAGATCGCCTCCACATATTGCTATTTACTCTTCCTGGATGAACCGCAAAGGCAGTGATCCCTGTTCCACGGAGACGCCGTGACAGTTCCCTTGTGAACATCACTTTAGCCAAATTACTTGTTGCGTAACCCACTAGTCCTGGAAACCGTTTTCCATCGTCTCCGACTGGAGTAAGGTCTAGTCTTTTGGCTAGATGATGGGCCTCGGAAGCCACGTTAACAATACGGCTAGGTGCACTCTCTTTTAATTTATTCAGTAGAAGCATTGAAACTAAGAAATGTCCAAAGTAGTTGACGCCAAATACCATGTCAAAACCTTCCACTGTCACCAGTCCTCTTGCTGTTGCTCCCAGACCTGATAAAGATTCAAGGTAGAAGGAAATACATCGTGAATAAAACATAGAAGCAATTGATCCTAGCGTTTATGATAAATAATTTCAGAACGCAAAGTCCCGATTTTGATGACACTCGGTATATGGATAGTATTACTCATGCAAACTGTCTATGGTATATACGCATGTTAATGAGCTCATGTGTATATTAGCTAATAATAGTATGCCAATAGTGGCGAACACAAGTATTACCAATACAATCAATATGTTGTTTCATTTGATTTGTGGGTAGAAATTAAAATGAGCACGAGGTGTACAAAAATGGGAGATGGGCGTAGAATCGATCTAGGGCCGCTCAAGTGGTCGATTCGGCGCCCGTAAGATTAAGACGGCATCAAGGGCACGTTCCCTTCTTTGCCACTTACAAATGTGTTAGAAGTTAACACAGATAACAAAAAAAGACCACTATTCCGATTTAAAAAGGTATGCTATTCCGAATAAAAAACGGTTTGCTCTTTCGAAAAAATTATTTGATATTGGGAATAGCGAATCTTATTTCTTTATTGGTAATAGTCTATTAACCCTAACACGTCACGGGTCGCTCCCGACATCACGTCCCACCGGCAAAGCAAGGCACTGGGAAAACATTATAGACGTCCCACCGACAATTCGACACAATTGTGCATGGGGTTACAGGTGTTTTTCTTCCAGCGAAAAGAACGGTGGAACAACTTTGAAGTTCCACCAGTAATAGGCAGCAATTGGTCTCACGAGGGGAAAACGTCCCACAAGCAACTCGCAGCAGTTGGTTTGCGGCCATCTCCTGAGGGGAAAGCGTTCCACTGCCACGCAAAGCAATGACTTTTTTTATTCGCCAGGGTTTGCAAAATCGACACATCTGCTAAATTCGGCAGTTTGGTAAGAAAACTGAAGTACGTTGGGAAAATAATGCTTGGTGAGAAACAAAAATTGGCGGCTGAATACTACGTGAAAAGCTACAGACGTCTCACCGGCAGCTCGCAGCAGTTGGTTTTTCGGCCGTCTCCTGCGGGAAAAGCGGGTTAAATCAAAATAGCAGACAGTCGAAATAACGGACCTTTAACTGACTTCATTGAAACTGTATCAACTTGAAGTGGCCTGGTTAAAATTTTCCGTATTTTTGCAACCATCTAAAATTACACCAGATAACTTTGATTTAAGGTTATTGGTCTCTTAACCATTGATCACCTCTACAAAGGTCTGTGAAATCCAACACTACGGGAGAAGGTGCTCTTACATGGTTGTGCTGTACCATCATTATCAGTCCATACAGCTAATTTTGCATTTTACAAAATTGACCTCACACAAATTCAAACTTGCATTCCAATACACTACACGACTGTCCGTAAAATTTTGTTGCGATATCATTGCAAAATGTTTTTTTTTTGTATGAACGAAGAAATACACTATAAAACAAAGTAAAATTACCAGCATTATTTATTAATATATCTAGTCTGGATTCTTCTTTCAGAAAAAGTTTAACAAATTCATGGATGGACTTTTGACTGCATAGATCCAGATTACGATAAACCACGTTTCCGTTGCCTGAACGCTGTTGAACTTCAAGCGCAGCCGGTATGCCTTTGTGAGTCGTACGACATGCCATAATGACCCTTGCACCCCGACGGGCTAGTTCAATGGCCGTTTCTTTGCCAATTCCAGAATCACCACCTGCAAAAAAAATATGTAGTGGTTAGAGTAAATATTTGGCCCTCACGTGGAGATTCATAACAAAATTTTAAGGTACAAAAGTCACATGTTTCAAACATTTGAATCTGGGATTGGAATAGTTCACAAATTCAAGCCGATTGCCGATTGAGCATATGCAGTGTGAGTCAATAAATACCCTACATTGAGAATAAAAATAAATAAAATAGTTAAATGGACGTAATGGCATGAAAAAAATAACATAATGAAAAGGACCCTTACTGAAATCACTTTCACGTGTTTGAAAACAATTTGGATGTTTACATTCTGTAAAAACAGTAAAAACAGGAAGAGTTCCGGGGGGAGGTGGCAGTTTGTGGCAATTTCTGGAACAAGGATGCTGACATTACTGCCAGCATTTACCAAACTTGAAAAGCATGTTGTCATCAACTCACAGACCATTGCTATTGTATATTGATCCCGGCTAATCCATCTTTCACTTGCCAGATCAATGTGCCTGAATCTCGGTGTGAATGCTTTTGAATTGTGTCGCAAAACATCCTAGATACACTGTAAATTTTGTCAGGGATGTGAATACCTTGCCATAAATTGCCATAAACTGCCACCTCCCCTGGAACTTTTCCTGTTTTTACAGAATGTAAACATCCAAATTGTTTTCAAACTCGTGGAAGTGATTTCAGTAAGGGTCCTTTTCATTATGTCATTTTTTATGCCATTATATCCCTTTAAGATTTTTTTCGGCTCAAATATTTGCCTAAGATATATATGAAGATGGATAAACAGGCTTTCAGAAGAACTTTATTTGGAGTCGTTTGGAGGAAGAAGTTATGCTTATTTTCCTGTTTGGCCATTTTGAGCCACACAGAGATGCATCGTTTACATAGAGCATGCATGGTCTTCAGCAGTGCGTTTGGTAAAAACATTTAGCACCATATTATTGTCAAACAATAGAAGGTGGGAGAATAATTGAGGGATTATAAAATTAAAGGTGCTTGTTCCGATTTATGTGTACTGTGTTCTCTGCTTGATATGATCGCCTGGCATTTGCACATAAACCCCCTTACGTACCGTGGGAAACAACTGAGTTTGATGCGTAGACGCCAATTAATGGCAGTTGCCAAAGCCCTATTCAATATTGGGCTAATATTGAGGGTTAACCACTAAAACGGGGTTTTTTGTTATATCTTGGGAAGGAAATGGATTGAGGGCTCAAATTTCAGGATGACAATGAGAAAAATACGGCCTTTTCATCTGATATCAAAATCAATACTACTTCCGGATAAGTCGGGGGTCCCAAAAACGATCGGACAACACGCACCGTAATATCTCCAACATTACAAGGAAAAATGCTGAGTGAAAAAAACATAAAAATGTTCAGTCCCAGATAAGAAGTCAAAGTTGGGCTCGTGTAAGACCACAGTTTAACTTTGGCATCAGCACGTTTTAATGGTTTTAACCTTCAACTATGAACTAAACTTGGGAATCAAAGTGAAACGATAGGAGGTTTGTATTCATGAAGAACAAGCCGCAATTTAATTGTAAGTTTAATCCTAAATTAATTCCAGAAAACTTCAGCTTAGTTCTTCTTGCAATTGATGAACGGTGAGGTTATTGTGCATATAATTAATTGCGATGTAAAAACTTAAAATCTCTGAGCAGTTCATTATGTTCATGAACTAAGAAATTGATATGCAGCGATTTCAAAATGACTTTCATGATTGATACTGGTAATTTCATTGTGAAGATTTTTACTGCTAATTCAGGTAATACAAAATAGACCGTTGTATTCAAACTAATATGTTATTGGTTCTTATTTATTGTATTTCTGATTGTTTTGTTATTAAAACGAACGAGGACGAGTCGTATGTAGTCATGGGAACACCCATGACCGACCCACATCAAAGCACCCCAAAGTGGTGTTTGGTTTGCCAACCGTATTGTGTAATTTCGTTTGACTGTTTGGTGAATTGCTTAAGTTAATCTGATCAAGTTAATTTTTGCACTATTTTATGCAAAGGGGCTCTCATCCAAACTCTGTTTCAAATCTGCAGGCTGTTGATTCATTTGCATGATTTACAGGGTTACTATTAGTACTGTTTGAAAACAAAGAATTGATTTATTTACTTATTAAAAATACCATGTCACATAATCCCTATTGCGGAAGAGTATCATGACCATTATGAGGAGGTATCTATCAATTTCAATAAAATTTAGTTTCTTGTAAACCCATTTGGGAATGGGGACAAATGGGAAGGTGTACAAAAATTTATATCTGCCTCATTTTTCAAGGATTTCTTCATTTTTTTTCAAAATATGTAGTTAAAGATATGCGGTTTTATTACGATTTATGTCAGAAAAAGTTACGGTTGATGCTGCAGTGCAGGTCAGCCAGCATCCATGCACAATGTTTTTTGAACACCCTGTATATGACCATAAGATACGGTAAATTCATAACGAGAGCCCGAACTGGTTCTAAACAGGCCGTACGGCACGGGGGGGTGCGGGGGGTGCGGTTTCGCACCCCAAATTCCACAAAAGGGGAAAAGGTCCACTTTTGGCTGAAATTTTTGATAAAAAAAAGGTCCAAAACTTGAGAGAAATTTGACAAGAAAGTCCACTTTTTGGTGATGGAAGTTTCAAAAAGCCAAAAAAAGGACCTTTTTAGGCGGTGTTTAGGTCCACTTGTACTCAAAAAAAGGTCCCATTTTTCGAAAAACGGTCCACTTTGCGAAGTCCCGCACCCCCCAAAATACATCCTGAGTACGGCCCTGGGTTCTAACCACCCCCAACCGTATTTAATTATAAAAGTTTTTCAAAAACGGTTCACCGTGCGAAATAAACACACGTTAATGTTTCCATTTTTACACTTCCGTGGTTGCTCTTCTCCCCTCAGTAATGATGAACATACTGTGACCACGGAAGTTGTTTCCTTTGAGAGTCGATGAATTCGGCCAATAGCGCCTTCATCCAGAACACCTTGACGTAATACATAGTGTAGAGAAGGAAGATCACTACAAATACAGTGACAACGTTGACGGTTTGAACCGCCATGAGGGCGCGTACGTAATCACGAAGTGGAAACCCCCTAGTTAGATAGGTTGAAAAGGCCGGTGAAGCTGCGCTGGGTCTGGTCGGTTACCAGTACTAGCTTACCATACGTTAGAAATCGTCAATTGAACTTCAGATGAATAAATGTACTTTGACCAATTGCCCCCGTCTGTAAACTATAACCATTATGATAAATCACGAAATGACGGCTGACAGGCGATTACTAAAATATAGTATGATGCTACTGTGTTGATTAAAGCATAGATGTGTAAGATAAAGAAAGTTGGTATAAAACAAAGTCCAATAGCTGGTCATTGTGTGAAGTATTTGTTGTGCATGACTGGAACCTACATATATATGCTCGATAATCAAAGTTTGCTCCATACAAACCCTCTGGGCACGGCGGCAAGATTCTACCGACCGGACCGTACACCATTACCTTCATGTTCGAGAACATATTTGAATGTTGTTTAATATTGTTAATCTTTATCGGCGGAAATTTCATGAACCAAGCATCATTTTGAGCATGACAATGCAAGCACTTTGACCTTCTTTGTTCCAAAACGCAGCGTGGGGATGTGAATCAAATAAGACAGGAAGACTAGATACGTAAGGTGTGGCGAGCCAACTCATGATTATAGCCACTCAAACTCACCAAAATGTCAAAAAAATTACAAAATTAACAGCAATACTGAGTGCAAACACATAAAAACCATTTGGGTGCTTTTGGGGGGGGGGGGATGTGGGGCCGGTCATGGGTGTTTCCATGACCCACATACGAAGACCTCAAAAAGAAATTAACAATTACAAAAGCAATACTGAGTGGAAACCATAAAAAAAACCAGTTTGGGTGCTTTGATGTGGGCCGGTCAGGGGTGTTCCCATGACGGGCCACATAGCGACCTCGCCTCGTTCGTTATTCATACAAACATTCAGAAATAAACGTCAAAAACACCTTCCCAGTGAGTGATTCTGCTTCTAGTCACTCCAACGGTTTTTTGGAATAAGAAATATTTCTTGGACAACATATAAAAATAATTCAGATTTTTCGTCAAGATTTCGCTTTTACGTACTAAACCAATGGCGACGTCTGAAATTTGGATTTCATGACGCCCTCCCCTGAATTTTTCATTTCCTCACAGAACTCAACGTTGTCTAACTTCGACTGGCTGGCTTGTGATGACACACTCATAATCTTATTTTAATCTAGTTTCCCGATGCGCAACGGTACCATTTACGAATAGGTGATATAATGTGTTTCTTAAAGGGGCGTGTTCCGATCGTCTTTGGACCCACTGATTTACCGGAAGTAGTATCCGCATTTGATATCAGATGAAGGCCGTAATTTTGTCTCATTGTCGTCCTGAAATTTGAGCCCTCCAAAACAATACATGTGATTCCCAAGATAGAAACAAAAAACCGCCGTTTTAGTGGTTAACCACCAATATTAGCAACCAGTTTTTTTTTTATTTGAATAGGCTTTGCCAACATGGGCATTATCGCGTCTAACAGCAAAACCGCAATTGTTCCCACTGTACTTAATGGTGTATGTGCATGTTGCCAGGCTTTCATATCAAGTAGAGAACACAATACACATAAATCGGAACAAGCACCTTTAAGATAGGTGGGATCCAAAGGGTGTTTTGAGTCAATCCCATAAGTTTTTTGAACACCAGTTTGGGAAATTTCACTTGAATGGGTCATGTGATCACATAAAATCATTCCTAACAATAAAAAAACCGATTAAGCTCCTTTTTAGCCCACAAAATGTTAGTACTTAGGGATTCTTTTGCTTGATTATGAAATGTCTTGTAGGTCTTAAACTTTTGGAACACTTTTTGTCCCTAAGTACAGACATGCATTTAGTAAAGTACGTAATAGGCACATTGCAATGCATTATGGGATTGATTCCAAACACCCTCTGGGTGGGATCCATCTCTAGTCTATATAGGTATTTGATTTTTGCACAACGAGGTATCACAATAGTACTTATTAGCTGACCATCAGGATATACGTGGATCCCTGTTTTTCGGTACAGCTTACTTCCCTTCTTGGAGCATAGAAAAAACTGGTGAACTCATTTCAATTCAAACTTAAAGACACTATCAGTGATTTGAAAACAATAGTTGAAATTGCGCAGATAGCTTCAATGAAGAATAAGTTTGTAGAATCTCATAAGTTACCCTTTCCAACTGAATAATGTACAGAAAAGAATAAACGGCAGTGTTCCAAGAAGCGATTCCCCATTCAATTACGTGTTGTAGTAAGTGTCCGAACGGACGTAATGACGAAAATTAAATCCGATCATTCTGTCCTTATTAGGTTGCTTCTGTCTTATTCTTTCACAGGGTATGTTAGGATACAATGTATCTGTACTTGTTACATACATGCAAAAATCTGATTTGTTGAATGATTTTTTCGATTTTCTGATTTCTGCAAATCACTGATCATTGTCTTTAGTTAATAACAAGTTTTGTAACATTAAAATTCAATGGTGAATAAATTGCACTATTAATACCAGTACTATATTCTAAAGACTATTCTAAGCCCGGACTCGGTATATTTTATAACTTTCACTGTGCATTTAGTTTACAATTTACACCGTTTGTTGGTTTTCGAATTCACCCACAACAGCTGATGGTATGTCATACTCTGCAAATGTGTTTGGGCTAATGAGTGGGGTGGAATCCAAACTTTTGATGACGAGAACCTAAACAATACTATTAGATGCGATGGGACATGTCTTCCATTCTGTTGTTTTGCTGTCCCCATAGGGGCTAGGAACACAAGTGAATTCCTAATACTTATTACATCATATAACCGTCTGATCCGCACATAAAACTAGTATTTGCACATTTTCTTGAAATGAATAATATCACCTCAATTTTCCTTTCCCTTATATCATTAGGTAAAGGGGACGGACCTGTAGACACAGGACGAGTGCCATCTCTCTTTCGAGCGATGGGGCCAACTCCACCAATATAATGGTTGCTTATAGTGGGATCGGGCCACCCTCTCTACAGCGATCTGTTACCTTCCCAGCATGGATTATGCCATACCCTTTATATATACACCTGGGTTAAGAGGAGTAAATTGAGGGTAAAGCACCTAAAAAAGCAACCTTACTCAAGGGTGAAACACCTTGGCCCCAGCGGGGCTCGAACCCACCAACTTAAGCGTGAGGGCCGAGCTGCTATCCGCTGGAACCACACGTGCCCTCTTCTATCAAGTGACCAATGGATACCATAGACTTCAGTAAAGATATATTCAACAATCGGCGGTGGAGAACACACTTCGGATTGCAGGGCCATTGTTTATATTGTCTCGCAGTTGAAATATTTTAGGTGTTATCACCTCCTCCGAGTTTAGACTGAGTATTTTTTTTCATTGACGTAAGCACAAAATTATTCTTATTCACAGATATATTGAGCTTCAATAGTGAGTATAAATTAACTTTGACCGTATTTTCATCATTTATTCGAAAAGGAAGAAAAACGAACAACATCATGAAAGAAAAGTTGAGGGGCAAGTTTGGACTAACACTTTGTGCAGAAAAAAATTGTAACTTATGTTTAACTAGATTTTTCTATTCAATTACCTCGTTTCAGAAGAAAACTTAGTGTAAACGACCTATATTATAAAGTAAAATTGTTAGTTATATTGTGAAAGAGGACGGGTATGTGGTTGCTCAAAACGCGGAACTCGTGAGGTGATAACACCAGTCTGGAATCTTCAACTGCGTGGCGATATAACAAAGGCTTCCGCATAACGGGCCGATTGTTGAATTATCTTAGCACAAAATTGAACTTGAACTTCCATTCCATAAAAAGAATGAGGCATTCGCCATCAACTTCAGCACGATCACTTCAGAAGAAGGCAAGCTCATGGTATATGATACCGATCACACAAGGTCAGTTCTGTCAATGTCTGTGCAAGTCCAACCCACTGAACGGGGTCCTTGGTGGATGAGTACATTGTAAATCATAGTGAATGCTCCCCCCACCCCTCCGAAAACAAGGGACTACCTACGCCTGTTAAATTGATACCCCATTGATCGTAGAAATTTCCTCTCTAACAACATTTTTCAGGCAAATCTTTCCGTTGTTGCAATCGATGAACTTTTCGAACAATGGCCTTCCCACAAAAGTAAAAAGAAGTACTAAAAATTCCTCATGTTCATGTTAATTATACACACTGCAAAAATGATGTTTGTTCGGTTCCACCGTTAAACAAACGGTGTTAACTGGTTGTCCAAATATTTACAAGACTTGTTTAAATGTTTTAAAACAGGTGTTGTAAATATTTATACATTTACAGCTCTTTGCAAAGGAATGACATTCTCCACGGGTCGAAGCTTTTTGGAGATCTAAACTTACTAAAACATTAATTTAACTCAGAAATTATGGACTTAAAACGAGAGGAGTTCAAGTACCCATAGTTTCTGTAATATGTCTTGATTTTCCTATAGATTAGACGCACAAAAGATCCCTGACTTTTATTTGGGATACAGGAAATAATTAAATGAAAACCAAAACGGTGATTTGTATAGCTTATATTTCCAATAGAAAACATAGGTTGGAATTTTGTATTTGCTCCTATAGAAATTGAAAACATTTGACAATTTTCGTACCAAAGAAACAGTTCTCAGCTTAATCCGTACAGATGGGGATAGTGTTGACATAAAAGCTTTACACCAGTACCAAAATCAGGAATGTTCACCTTTTTTTGGGACACCTGTTATTGAAATTATCTTTGCCCTTTAATGGCAATTTGAGAGAGGATTAAACAAGTGTCGGTTGAGAGTTAATTTCTAAAACCAGACTGATAACCATACAGTGGCGTAACGGGCCTGGCCGCTCTGAGGGGGCCAATTTCCCAGTCTTGGGAAAATTTTCCTCTCAGGGGGTAAGGGGGGGGTGATAATTAAAAAAATTTGAAACCCCCAGCTCAAAATATTGGACGACAATCTAATTAAACTAGAAAAAATCAATTTTATGAAATCAGACGATTCTAACCCCCCTTACATACCCTCTGAAAGTTTTGAAATAAGGTGTTTCCAATTCGGAAGCCTTGCAATGTGAATGATTACATTGAATTGCCAAGTATTCCTCAAGTATAACATGATATCACCAAGATTTCAGGATTTTTATTACTGATTTCAGAATTACTGTTTAGTTTTACCAAATAATTTTCAAACATTTTTTATTCAATTCCAGACAATTTGTGACATGTATATTATTTCCCACCAATGGTACATGTCTTTAGCTTTGTGGAATGTTGTTTTAAAAATTAGGCTAATCACAAAAATTACATATATTTTCAGGAATTTTGCAATGGAGCTGCATGATGCAGTGTGAGCAGTATTCAAGATAAGAAGTAATGCATGCCAAAATAATTTAGCTTTGTGTTTATGTATTGGTTGAAAAAGAGTATACAACTAACAATTGTATAAGCAAAGATATCGGCTACCAGATAGCGATCTGAGCATGAATCCAGAGTAACATAATTAACTCTTTTACAACTAAAGAAGTAAATCAAAACTAAATTAAATCCTGCCTAGTGGCATTTACATTGACCGTGACCTTGTTTAACTGAATAAGGATCAAGATTGATCAGAGTATACTAAGCTCTTAGAAAATACAATGCCAATACACTAGGCGCACACAATCATTTATATCAATTTAAAATTATTTTAACTCATTTGAATATATCACGAAATAAAGTCATTAAAGACTTGTGCAAGTAAGCAAAGTAATAACATTACAAAATCATCCAAAGGTTAACTGGTGATTTTTTGTCAATTAATTTGGAGCTTTAAATCAGCAATCATTGGGACAAGAAAAGTGCTGCAAATTGTGACCGCTGAGTGGTTTCACACAGAGCTCACCATACTCCCTGTGCTCACGGCAAAACTCAAGTGAAAAGCACAGGCTTAATTAACAATCGTCTTCATTAGAAGGTGTTAACTATTTTTAGTGGGAAAATAATTAGGGGGTATGTACAGGGGGGGTTATTGATTGAATTTTATTTTTTTACAAGGTAGGTTGTTTAATCGTCAGGGGTGTTCTCAATATTTGGGACTGGGGGTAATAAAATTCTATTGCACCTTTTGTGCAATAACCCCACACCACCCTATCAGGGGGGTCAAAAGGCCAATT
>JAMKCH010058406.1:0-30243 GCA_023653785.1 Ophioderma brevispina | reverse complement strand
CCAAATGACTAAATTTATAACAGATGGTGACCAGAATGTTGTTATGCTCCTATTATACCTAACGTCCCTCGAGGAAACCTGACAATCACCGCAAAAAATGATGGTGGTAATTATTTTAGGCGATCTAGGAGCAAGCCCCCGAACCCAAGGGCAGGGGTCCGCTCCGTTTTTTTTTTTTTATTTCCCAAAAGTGCATTTAAATTGACCCGTTAAGGTTTAGGGATTATTACTCAATACGGCTGATTATGTAGCAAAGAGATTGCGCAAAATGGAGACTGAAAGCGTAAGTTCTCAAACTTTGCTGCAAACGTATCAATGCGAAAACATGCCAGTTTACCATCCAATAATGAAAATTAATCACTTTTGTATTCTTAATACACTTGTTATTAAAAAATCTGTAAATTTTGCCAGACTCCTGGCATTTAATTCGGCCAACAACTCCTGGTAACAAATAATTACAGTATTAAAAAAATCACTGAGAACACTTTACACTTAAGGCTATCAAACAAAGTTTAGGTTTCATGTAATGTTGACAGTTGTTGTAAAATGTATTACATCAAATGTAAATATACAGTAAATTGAAAGAAATTCATGTAAACCTGGTATTTACAGGGTTTGTTGGCAGAATGGATGCCAGGATTTTTCCTGTAAAAATTTACAGTATTTTCCTGTAAATGTTCAAGTCAAACAAATTTATAAGCGCCACCTATCCAAAGAAAAACAATGTTCAGTGGCGCTGTGAAAGTCACAAAGAATAAGCTCTCTCAAAGAGATAAGTTTTAAGCTGACTCTTGAAAGTGTTCACATTTGGTGACACCTTTGATATGGAGTGGAAGCGCGTTCCCAAGGCACTGGAGTTCTGAGGAGAATGAGTCGGCGGCCGATGTGGATTAAGTTCCATTTGGAGTTTGAAGCAGGTATGAGAAGATGAGCAAAGAGAACGATTTGGGGTGTACAGCGTGATTTTAACCGCACGAGATATTGAGGTGCAAGTCATTGAGTGCTTGTAGGTAAGGAGCAAGATTTTGAATTGAAATTACGAGATGACAAAGTAACCAGTGGAGCTGTTGTAAAAAATGGCGAGCTGTGTTGAAACGCTTGGTCCTTGAGATAATTCTAGCTGCAGAGTTTTGAGCGTGTTGCAGAAGTTGCCAATCAGGGAGGCCATTAATAAGGCATTGCCATAGTCGAGTTTTGCTGAGATAAAGAGTGCACAAGTGTCATCTGGAAAGGTACTTTCTCATCTTACTAATTTTGCGAAGAAAAGAAGAAAAGAAAAACGTAGATTGCACGCCAAAGTGTTACTTATGTGCTGTTTGAAGGAGAGTCTTTATCATCAATAATAACCTATGTTACATACAGATTTCAGTCAGCTGTTCCAAATTACCATGGAACATATGTGAATTTTGGGAGAGGAGATGAAGAGAGCATCAAATTTTGACCGGATGAGGATGACTTCAGTCTTGGAGTCTTTTAATTTCAGTTTTATTTATGCGTGATCCAGTTTTAATGGCTCACCACATGCTTGTATCGTCTATAGCGACAAAATAGTTTTTAAAAAGACAAGCAGAGCTGATGGTCATCGGCATACTGATGAAACTGAAGGTTTGTGATGTTGTGCGAATAAGTTGACCAAGAGAAGATATGTAAGGTGGCTAAAAGCAGTGTCCAAAAAAACAGAGCAGAGCCTGTGGCACACCAAATTTCAGTAGCTTAGCTGTAGAAATTTCCCATTCACAGAATTGATTGAGCTCATTCAAAATGAAATTCCCTTTCTTTTGTCAAACAAAAATTTTGAGAAAACTCAATTTCAAGGTTTGCATTTCCTATACCAACACACGTACAAGGCTCTTTTATGGCTATTATACCGGAGTGCCCACGGGTTCATTCAAAATTACCAAATGATTATCGGGTCATGTACCAATAGAAATGGGAAATAAAGGTTTGATGTGTTTTCGCACCAAATTGCGAGATCCAGCTGGCCTAGAAAGATGATTCGAGAGTATAACAAAAAAACACAAAATATCACGGATGAGCTTATAAAACAGATAAACTGAGGTTTTTTGTGGTTTTGTTTACTTTACTTGGGACCGCCGAACCATTTTGTGTACTTTTGCGATAGCCGCACCATTGTTTATGTTGTAATCGTAAACCCCAATATGTTGTCATTTGTGTTCTAAAGTAGATTTCAAAATAAGTGAGACCTCGTTTTAAAGTTTTAGGTCTGTCCTTCACGTGAGAGGTACGAGGAATTATTTTTAATGGCCAAGGTAAAAAAAAGTTTATGGTTACTCATACAAGTATAGTAATGTAGACTAGTAAATAAATGGTGGCTAGAAAATACATTATTTCTGGTCATCTAGATAGCTTCGATGCTTCAAAATAATAACGTATCAGGATGAATTGAAAACACCAGCACATTATTTCTTAAACGTGGTTATGGGGAACATAAACTTACCTTTGACCTGACAAATATAAAATTCATTATCACAGCATTGGAGAAGTAATGCATTCTCATATCAATGCAAACATAAATCACAAACTAGGTTTGTATTAGGCCATCAAAAATGGAGAATCTTGTATTAAGAGATTAGCGAAAAGCGGATTTGACATCCCAGCAAACAATGGCATAAGTCAGTTCTATCATACCCGACCAGTGTAGATTGACTGCATCAGTTTCCTGTAAGCCGATTCTGTACAGTCATTTTGCACCATGGACCCACAATTATGTTGTAATGGAACAAAGGCATATCCTTCCGCATGGCCGGGGATTGAACCCCATCAATATCATATCCGTCCAATTATGCACGGAGTCTCACGGAATTTGAAATCTACTATAATCACGTATAAATAGGATTGCTCTCTGCGGAAGACACGAAATAAGATTCAGGTCAATTTGCGAACATCACGGTGAAATCCAGATATATTGTGGCGAAACATGACAGTGATTATACCATACCAACAAGGGAAATCAATCTCCAAGTCGATTATGTCTTGTATTGTATTATCTTATATTATGTTGTACTGTGTTATATTCTATGATACGAATCAGTAAGTCATGCTAATAGTCATGAGCGAGGCAGAATTTTCGGTATCCTGAAACGGGGACAAAACGTTATTATTATGCAGCATTCAGTATAACCATGGGCTACACAAAAATGCATGATAGCATTTATCTGGAATGGTAGCTATAGCCAGGTAGGCGGTAAATGAGAAAATGGCCTTTCTAGGTAATGATTGTATCACTGATGCAACAGGGGACGTCACATTTTGAAGCAAGGTAACTTGCCTGTAGTACATGGGACCCAAATTTCTTGATGCTTCCCAAACCATTTGTTTCATATAGGTTTGCCTCAATGGCAAACAACACACGACCAGTTGTGACTTCTCTTAGATATTTGATAAAACACCTGAATTGAATTGTTATTGAAGTAACAGAGGACGTCAAACGAAAAATGGCGCTCACACTCCTTTCACTCACTTGGGTTCTGAAAAAAGGCGCATGGCTCTTATGCATGTTTTCAAAATGTAGAAAAGGAATATGAAATTACTTAGCTTACACAGCAGTTTTTAAACATGAGTCTGTCCTAATATAATGAAACGTGCTTGCAAGCTTGTCTTATGTGCGGTAGAAAATATAAAGCATCTTTTTATTACATAACGGGGCGGCGTTTTAAGCTTGTTCAAAGCAGGTGGTACTAAGCATTGGTAAGCATATACCATATGCACAAAAAAATGGGCGAACATTTCAAGTGCTATATTAACTTTCAAACTAAGAGTGCAAATTGTACGGCAAGAAAGAACATTCTTACTTACCAGTTTTTGTTTGTTTTTATCTCAGCTTATTAAACAACAATCTGCAACATGCATTCAAAAGCAACATTTTCCGCCGTGATCATCAGGTGGTGTTGTATCATGTACTAGACCTGTCTCAAAAAAAAGGGACAATCAGAAAAAAAATTGCTTAAATACCTGAAATTTCAAAATAAGTCTTCTTACTTGGCATAATAGTAAGAAAAAAGACCAGCTTTTCCAATGGTTGTTTGGTTCATCTTATGTTGCTTTTGTCAATCCAGAGATATAACCAAGTTTGTGCATATACCAAAACCCATGTCTGTGCACTTTTATGCATGGGCCAGAGTTGCTTCGCAGTTATACCATGCTGCTTGAAGCTCCACACAATGGATTAATTGGAAACAAAGAAACAAAACCACAGATTTAAAAGAACAAAAATAAAGTTAGTTTTATCGACACAAGGTATAGGTCAAAATAACTCACTAACTGATAAATATCTTCGTTCTACATAAATAATACTAGACAATACAAACTATTATTGCACTACGTCACTGAAATGGAAATCATCGATTTATTTACAAAAAATTGGTCTCTGTTAAAATTGCTGGAGGATTTGTAATGGCCAACCAAAATTAAACACTCCAAAGAAATGGTTTTAAAATATTGCATATCGTTTCATTGAATAGTGTGAAGTCAATAAATTTTTTAATGGAAAGTAAAGTATCAAAAGTGTGGGTAGGAATATGCGTTTCATGATACTTCAAAGACCCTAAAACTCTTCTCCTCCAGGTGGTGCATTGCCAGCGTCAGCTCCATGGTTCTCTTCTAACAAACAAAAGTATGTCGAAGGTTATTACTTTATCTTAAAGCAGAACTACTGATCTCATACCTTCCACCATTCGTCTGTTTTCGTATCTTTTAGAGTGTCTGTATGAAGTTAATCCATTTTTAATATCTGTTCAAGTGTGAATAACTTATGTTTTAACAATTCAATTCACCCGTTTTCACTCACCAGAAAGTGGCACAACTCGATTTTTGTGTTCGCAGTAAATGGAGTTATCTCTCGATTGACAAAAGCAAATGAGATGAACAAAAAATCCCAGAAAGCTTGGTCTTTTCTCTTTAATGTGATATACAAAACGACTAACTATATTGATATATATATTGAAAAAAATCGTTATTTGATTGTACCATTTTTTTGAGACAGGCTGTAGACAGCACAGAAAACGATGAGCTCGGACAACTCAGAGATCGACTAGAGAAAGCTGTTTCATCCCGACGAAAAATGAGAAACTGACTAAGGAGTGGGCTCCGGACAACGGTTTATGTGTAATCTGATTTTTAATAACAGTCATAATGTAATTGCTCTGCGGAAGCACGAATCAATATCGGTGTCAATTTGCGAATCACGTTGAAATCCAGACTAGTCTTGTTGGCGACAATATGACCGTGATTTATACCATACCAACAAGGCAAATCATCTCCAAACCGTATGGTTTTCGGGTATTTTAATGATGTTAAAGTAAGTGTCCTTGTTTTAATATTATATTATACTGTGTTTCCATTAGATGATAGTAGATACGTCATGCTAATAAAACTTGCAGCACCCATTGCCATTGAGTCTTGTGAGCAGGCACGAGATTTCAATCGGTAACATATAAAGATGCAACCACAAGTGACTCTCCCTTGGTACTCAACTTTCTTTTTAAAAAGACAAATGGTTCAGGCTTAAGATTTATATCCTATTTTTGCAGGTTACGGTTCGCCTCATCGTCTTCAGGCAATCAATTTCTTTGATAGTGTCTGAAGTTCACAGGGCTATTAAATAACGAAACCACCGTTCACCAGATAGGGGTTTCCACCACTAACCTGGCTGCCGGAGGAATCAAAAATCTTGGGTGGACTACTTTCTTGCATGGCATATGGGAAAAGTTGCTTTAAAATGCCTGATAAATGCACTAAGAAATGATGAAAATTTCATGAGTGACATGGTAGACTGGTATGTTGTTTCTCAAACTAAGTGCATTTGGACAGTGAATTGGATGAAATTTACTCCGCGGTCATCAATTTCACATCGATTTGGCAAATTACTAGCTTTGGCTACTATAGAAATCGTTGGGTTGCGGTCTACATCGGGCGAGTTGTGGATTCGTAACTACAATTTTCTGGTCATCATATGTATCAAAATTTGGTTATTTGGTGCTTTTAGCTTGTACTTTGGGGTGCTATTGTTGTCTTTACTCTGTGAGAATTTTAATAAATGGGTGAAAGAAACATGCTCAAAGTTGCCATTTTCCCATTGACTACTGGGTATAAGGAGTTAGTGGTGGCTGTAATCAATAGTTCCACCAAATGCATAGACTTTGTACCAGCGACCAGTGACCATCTCGGTTTCGAAGCGAATGGGACAGGCTCCAGCACAGGGTTCCTGAAAGGAGTTTTTTTTTTTTATACTACACTCGTTCAACAACGAGTCTGTTACCCGCCACCAGAATAAAAATACTGGTCTCTACTCATCTAACACATAGTTAGAGATAGGAGTAGTAATTTGAAATATAAGCGCCGTACTCAGGGAAACAAAACGTTGGCCGCGCGGGGATCGAACTCACAAGTGCCCACATAACGGACTATTATAGACACGTGCGCACAGGATGAACCGAAGGCACTAACGGACTGCGATATTTGTTTCCGTAGTTAACTTGTTAAATATACACTCGAGGATCTATTTCACGTTAGAAAAATTGAAACAAATTAATTTCTCAAAATTTAGCAGAGTGGGGATTCGAAAGTCCTACCACAAGAATCAGGATTTAAGAAGAAAACATTCAAACCACTAACTAGCGAGGGGATTTGGTGGTGGCGTGGCGGCGAGGTTGGGATTTTATTAATATAAACCGTCACGGAATAAAGGAATACTCGCGTATTATACAATATATTAAGTGTAACAATATAAACGATCAATTATCATGTTATTAAAGCTTTGTGCCTATTAGAAGACGATGCTTGCAAGTTAAACTACACAAGGAAAATTTCGCTATCGGCTGTTAAATAATGCGACCATTCTTCACCCAACCCCCACCCACTTGACCCTCGACGTTAATAGATTAAAGGATGAGAAAGCACCGTATGAAAAATCATGGTGTTGTTAAGATCTGGTGAAACATGTTAGAACCCGAATAGCGGCGAGCATTTAGTCGAGCCGCTAGGTCGGAGTTTAACAGGGCAAGACCAGACCTTTCAAAACCACCATTGTTTTGTTCATACGGTGTGCGTTTTCATCTTTATCTTACATAACGTCGAGACCAGACGGAAAAAAAAACGATTTTTATGGATTAGTCAGTACAGTTGAGAATATATTTCTTTTTTTTTTTAATATCTGAAGCAGCATATGTTTTTTCTTAATAAAAACACAAAATGTGCTGGTCATGTTTGCACGTGTGCAGAGTTTTTCTAACACCAAGGGTTAGTCGATTAAATAGGTTTGCTCTTCTGGCGAGGTAATCCTATTGACAGGAAAAGCCTGATCTGATTTAGCAATGGTCCCACTGTTAAAAGAATTATCCTATTGACTGATTAATAATCCGTATCTAATGGTTATTAAGTTGGCAGATTGGTTATTTAAGTAGGTACAGTCAAAGACACCCTTTCACAGCATAGTCTGACCCGGATTCCGACACCACGAATTTGATATCTTGATACAGACTTATCCGGGTTTAACTACGCGAATGACGGGAACGCAGCGCGCAGGTTAGTGTTTAGCTGAGAAGATAACCTATCTGAGGGAATTCTCAATGGGCTTGTTTTACAGCTACCACTAGCACTCGATTGCGCTTATATAAAAACAAGGTAGAAATTCCCCTACTCTTTTTATGCATAACTCATTTTTTTTTATTATTATTTTTCAATCCTGTATTCAGTGATCTGGGTTACGGGTAGTTAATTGCGATATTTTAAATTCCAATCAAAATTCAATTCAAAAGCAAATGTTTTAACTTGTCCTTTCAACATAGAATAGAAAAAAATTCCATTCATTTAAATCATTATCACTGGCTGATTCGTATCGATATATTAGCCAACAAGCAGATTGTAAATCCGACATCACATTAAGCTTTTATATTAAGTCGTGTCCACACTGGTCTGACTTAAGTCACTTAATACCGGTGTAAAGAAACTGAGTGTCCACCGTAAGAGAGTGTCCTAGCTACCATGCAACATGATAGCGGAATAAACCGTGACCTTGTAGACAGAGGCCATTCGGGTACTCGTGCTGAAACAGAATGATGCATATCACTAAGGAGAACACAATAGACAGATGGGTGGTAGGACACTTCAGTCACACGGAACTGTATTATATGACACCGGTACTAACTCTGTTCGGTATTAACGTCGGACTTACAGTGGCGTGTGGACGAGCATTGATCGGATCTAAATCCTGTCGGTATTACTTCGACTTAAGTCTGGACTCAGAGAGTTCAAAAATATTTTTTTTTGTGTAATAATTAAAATAGTCAACTAGAACTACAGATAGTAACCTAAAATGCACATTCCGAAATTTGAGATGAATCGGAATTTTTCGGTTTGATGCAGTAACCATTTTATGTGTAGTCTTACTCCCATAGGATACTGTGGTATACAAAAATTCCGGATCCGGATTTGATAAACAAAGTTGTGATTTTCTATATGAAGGAATTCGATCGAAGCTTAGTGCATTTCACACATTATTTAGTATATTGGACAAGCATTCTGAACATGCAAAAGCACGATTTTTTTAGAAAGTGAGGGGCGGCCCTCACATGAACTCTCTGAGGATTCGGCCTTAAATGTGGTCGTGTGGACGCGCATTTAAGTATTAGCGCTTAAATCCGACATAACTTTAAGTGCCTATAAGCTTATTACCGGTTTGAAAGCAGATATAGTACGGCGGTAGGAGCCTAGTCCGGGGCTCCATAATCGATAACGAATAAAGCTGAAACTAATGTTGCGTGAAGATTCCACTGAATCGAATTGCCTGAGTGTTCACCATTGTTCCCGGACTATGAGTACGCCGCTATAATTACTTTCCACACCGGTACACACAAGCTGACGTAAGTGGTCCAGGCAACTTGCACGGAGTACTATAAATTTTCACCAAAGAAGGTTAGAATAATGATTAGAATTGAAAATAAACATGTGAAAACATCTTCACTTATCGAAATATGTTTTACTCATTCACAGAACCTAAACACCATGACCATTTAATGGTAATTAATGGCAAATCAATTCATTTTGGTGATATTATACCTTCTGTGACAACCAATGCAAAAGTTAATGCAATATCCGTCGTGATGAAAAAGGGTGCGTCGTCATGATTTCAATTCCAATTTCAATTTGGTGAAGATATTTGATTTAAGTTTAAACTTTCAATCACACGTATTGCAGGTCAATATAAAGTGAGGTATAGCCAGCAGCGGTGTTTTTTCTAATTTCTGACCTTCTAAGAAATGAAATCACTTTGTACATTCTTTTGTCATCACGTATGGATAATTTTGCATCACAATGGCAACTAATCGTGTGACAGAACTATTTCTGTAGAAATTTTTTCTAATAGTTTTTTTTTGGAATTCCATTAGAAAACATGTTCAGCTATAATATTAAAAAACCTTAGAAAGTTTTTGAAAGTAAACAATAAGACCAAATTATTAAGTGAAAAAAGTCCGTCCGTGATGTTGTTTTTTAACAACTCCGTTACATTAATACAAATGGCCCTGATCCAAGGTCTCCATCCCGTTGTAACCTTTTTTAAACCCATGTGGTTCAATAGCTTGGGATATTAGGGATAATCCTTAAGTGATTTTCACCAATCTGAAATTACATCTTCACTTGATGCTACCCAAAAAACCCGATCAGGCCTTAACCTTGCTGAGAGGGACGAGGTAAGTAAGCATGTTTGGGGTTCGTACACATCGAACATGCAGATGCCGAGCTGGCTTCCCTCAAGGGGGTAAACGCGTAGACTATCTAGTCAAGTGTAGGCAAGGACATGTAGATTTCTCCCTTGCAATCGGGTCAAAGATAAATTTTCCCCCGAATCAGTGGCGTATCAGGTTTTGGAAACATAATGTAGGATTGGAAACGTTTAAGTGTACTAAGTGGTACTCGCTTTCGCTTGCCGGCTGACTATTTCTTTGAAATCGCAAAATGAGAAGGTGTCAACCTCTGCATGCTGTAAATCTAACACAAACACCGGCGTCTCCCTGGCTCTCCTCTTCTCTCTTTATCTTTCCTCCATTTTTCTTGGCCCCTTTTTCTCCACTTGCTTCAACATTTTTCCAAGGGGGCCTGAGTCGCCCACTTCGCCCCCATAACCCGAGCTAACAACAACTGCTTTTGTTGCTTTAACTTCAGAAAAGACGAAAATGCCACCATTATTTCCGATATAACTCCGTGCACGACCTTTCCTTTACTAATACCGGTCATAATTATGACCGGACTTAACCCCGCTCTTCTTTGGCATTACATCGTCGGACTTAAGCCTAGTTGGGTCCGATAGAGTTTAACCCCGACGTCGTCCACACGGCACGTTTATCCGACACGAAAACCGATCAATTTATGTCCGGTAATAAGTGAACTTATGTCCGGCCGCATGTGGAGACATTACAATAGGGTACAATAGGCCGTGAGGGAGATAAGCGATTTGTTTTTTAATGTCCAATCGGACATAAGTCTGATTATAATACCGGTAATAACTAAACGTGTGGACACGACTATTGAGTCACCAGTTACTTTCTCGCTGTTCTTCAACAATAAAGAGAAAAAATGTTTCGATTGTCACTTTGTTAAAATTTAGTGAAAAAGAAATTTGCAAGAACACTTTGGCGAATCGTATCGTACCAAGATAAGCTAACAAGTAAGATGGATAACACGAGTTCACAAATAAGCTTTTCTATGAAGTATCTTCTTTCACTCTTGGTATTCTTTCATTTGTAACCACCTGAGGGTTTCTAGAATGTTCTTGTTGTTCAATTGTCCTTATTGTTAAAAAATATTAATCAGACCGTCATTTTTCTTCGAAGGTGTCCAGGAACCACTTTCGGAAAAAATAACGGTCTGATGAATATTATAGGTGTAAATAAGCAGGTTCTGAACGCTTGCGTAACTATAATGGACACTTGAACAAAAGAGCACAATTGATAAAATTTGATTGATTGAAAATAAAAGGGCTAGACGATATACATGGATAGGCTGGTCTGAGTCGCGATGCAAAACAACAGGAGAGTTGTCTTTGCCTTCCAATATGCGGGGAAACAATCCATAACACCTGCTGGTGCACATATTCAACAGCTGAATTCATTGTGATACAAAATCATTTAAACTTTGACAATTAAAGGAAGCCGATTAGAAGGGCAAAGTGAAATCCTGTGGTTTCAATCGGCGACTATTCAACTGTGCGCCAGCCTGTTATTCATGTATAACGTCTAGCCTTTCCCCCATTCTCATTATCTATTGTCCGTCTTTTGTTATACATGACATACCATCATTTTTTGCGGAAGTGTCATCTAGCTAGCTTGATGACACTTCCGCAAAAATGGTCATGTATAACAAAAAACTAACTATGGACTGGTGTAGAAACACAGTCTACCATTGTCTGGGAAGGGATATTTACTTATAATCGTTTATGACAGCCTGCCATGATCGCAACAACGCCTGTAATTAAAGTATATTTGGCGAGACAAACATAAAAGACTGTCAGGCTGAATGCCACAGCGTCCGTTTATTCCATGGTTTCGTAAGCATATTGTATTTAAAATACATAAGCTATGGGTCGCTTTGTGCCGTATAAGAATGATGTCAATGGGTCATTACAGTAAAACGATTAATTCCACATTATAATACTGTTATACTCTGGAATCAAAGTAAGAATTAATGTTAGGGAATACCATTACATCGTGGACTTCTTATATACTAATTTTGCATAACAAAAGAACGGGTACTGCATTATTTTTTATTTTTTAAGAAAATTCACAACGGGACTGTCCCATTAACAAATTGCATTTTAAAATAGCAATTCGACAAAGTTTACTTGAAATAATCACAAAAAATCGCCCGTTAATTACAAATAGTACCATACCTATAGCAAAATGACAGATAGTTGGGCTCCCTCAGACTTTCCAACTTTGTACAAGGGTAAAAGGGACTTGTGATTGGGCTCAACTTCGATAAATGAAAATAATGACCACATGAGGTCCCTTAATGGCATACCGAGCAGAGCACCCGAGATAGTGTGCTATCGGTCGGGCCGGAAAGCTTCCCACAAAGTACATCGCCGATAAGGGGAAAAGGAGGCCCTCTATCTCATACATAGTTATATTTCACCATCAGTTTTTGTGTTGGTGGTTTTACAACTACTTAACATGTACGCAATGTGTTTTTTCTCCCCAAAATACACTTGTTCAAGAAAAATGAGAAAAAGTCTGAGAAAATTCAGGGGCATGCTCTCTGAAAAGCCAAGCTTAGAGTCTTCTCCATTTCCATGACTCATTTATACTTAAAGAAGAAAAAGGAGATGTTGCATAGCTTGCCTTTGTTATGGACGTTGTAAGGACGTCCTATACATGCCTTCCTTTTGTTCCTTTAGAAAGCTACAGAGAGGCTACCCGAGGCAGCCCTTAATAACCCAAATACCCAATACGCATTAGCTATGCTACTGAGAGTTTGGATTATAAACTGTCTTCCCACAAGAGACTCTGGAAATAACTCAACAATTGCCCCCATAAAGCATGGCCCATGACCGCGCTATTTATATCATGAAGCAAGCAGCTAGCACTAGAGCTAAATTAAAACATACAATTCCCAATGGCACGTATTTCAATAGCTTTCATTCACCAGTGTAATGGAACAATACATCACCTTGTATTTTAGTATGATTTAATGATACCCAGGAATGATGGTCAGCTGTTGTTAACATGTGCCCATCCAGGGCTACTGAATCTAAGCCCTTGATAGATTAGCAATGCCTTACCACAATAGTGAGGTGGTGGGGTTGTATGTAATAGGTATTTTTTTGTTTATGTCACTTCACATTAGTGTTCAGGCCCCCCAGAAAACAACATGCAAAATGAGGTCTTTCCCCCCAAGAACCATCCTGCCATATTCAATTATAATGTTGCTAAATAATATAAATAACGCACATCCTTGCAAAGCTTCATTGTGGTTCATGGGGGGGAAGGGTTCATTCTTTTGAAATTTCAATTACCCATTGAAGCTCGTATTATAATTTTACATAAAACCGTCTTTTAGTGAATTATGTACGTGGGATTTTTTTGTAAAAACCGGCAAAGATTAACGTTGGACATGGTCCCTTTAAAATGCGGAATGTTTCAAGTTCAGCTGCTCTCATGAAACCTACAGAGGGCGTCCTCCATTCCTTATCCGGCTATTTCACCCGGATGTACAGGTAGCGTTCGTTAACAAAAACATGCACAATTTTCAAGCCTAAAGGCCGGGGAGCAATCCACATTAACCAAATCTTGAATGCTTTTTTCACGAGTCCACTCATTTAATGATATAAATTCTGTTGTGTCATGATTGTGTATTCTGAATTATATTCATATCTGAACGAGGGGGTAAGGAAATTGGGGACTGTACAGTCAGGCTTTGCACCTTGATCACATTCCGTTTGTCTTGGTGAGTGTATTGGTTGACCCCAAAGACGACAGTTTTATCGCGAAAGCCGAAACGCAGATTTCCTCTATGGGTTTTAGTGTTCCATAGGTGAGTATACAATATCACCCACTGAATGCCCAAAATCGAATACCTCTGGTAGATTACCCCTTGGATTATCTATTGGTGATAACTTTACACTGCGAATATAGGGAGGGCATCTGGTGGGGTGTAATTTAAAGAAAAAAGTTATGCCCTAGGTCCTTTAACGTTCAATTATTAACGAGTATCCAAATGGTGCCGAATAATGGGATAAATCCAGTTAATTCCTTTTGCTCGACTGTATGTCCGATAAAGGTTTCCAAACAACCATTCGCGAATATAATGATCGTCTAGAGATATGTTCACTTGCTAGTTTGACATGTCTCGCCTGCGGTTCGACATGGTCAGAAACTGGCAAGCTCAACACATCTCTAGGCGACCATTATAATCGCGAATAGTCTGTTTGGAGACCTTTATCTAATACGTAGGCGTCAGTGGAAAATGTGTCATGCACAGGTTGCAGGGGTGGTACATAAATACGCAACCCTTATTCCTCTCATACCCCCCAGATCCATGAACACGAATTCCTACAAGGCTGCATACATTAATGCGACCAGGATCCTCTCAACCCCACCACGGCGTTCATGAGGGGCGTTTTTTGATAAAAAAAAAAGTCGCTGTTAATAATTCAATGTAGATAATTTGTTTGGTAAATGAAAAAAGTCCAGCAATGATTGGTGTGATTTGAAAATATTAAAATACATTTCAAAAATCGCCCCTGCTACGACACGAAGGAGTTCTACCAAGTTGCTGCATAATGTAGATCAATTATTCCTCACATGCACCACTTAGATATGCTCATAAATTCTACCAGGCTGCCCCTTTGCCAACCTTATTTCTTAATGATGTGATTAAGACAAGGGAGAGCATGAAATGGCTGCTAGCCGCAAATACACTTCGGACAGAATCGGATGAAAGATGGTGAGCTGCTGTGAAGCAAGCAAAAGAGATGCTCTTCAAAACCTATGACGATGAGAGAAAGGGAAATACTAGAGAAAGTCAATGGAGTACAGCATGCCCATGGCGCTGGTTAGATAGGGGCGAGGCATGGACGGTCATGAATGGACGTCATAGGAAGAAAAAAATAAAAGGAAGGGCAGTTGCAGGAGCAAGGCCCTGAAGAAAAGTAAACACATGGTTTACACACACTTCAAGGTGCTCCTATGTACTGTGGTTGTTCTGAGAGAAAGATACCAGCAGACCTCAATATTGATGATGGCCCATTAACAATGGAAGAATACTCCAAGGCAAAATCGTCTTTGAAGCAGGGCAAAAGGCCAGGGCCGGACAATATCCCCAGAGATTAAAGAACTGTGAATTAGATGACATTGTACTCGAAATATGCAACAGGGTTTTAATGGAGAACAACACGCCCTGAGCAATGGTAACTTTCAATAATCCAGTTCCCCAAAGGGAAGGAAATCTATCCCACACTGAAAACTACAGCGGTATCCAGCATGATTCAACCACGAATCAGGGAATGTCATAATCCAACCTAAGAGGTAAACCAGACGGCTTCAGGCCAAATCGAACGACTGTAGCTCAAATCCTAGCCCTTAGACGTATCCTTGAAGAAGTTAAGAGGAACAGCTTGCCTGCGGTTCTGACGTTTATTGACTCAAGAAGAAGATTTGACTCCTCACCGAAGCAAGATGATAAAAATCCTCAAAGCCAATGGTATCCCACAAAATCTTCTTAATGCCATAGGAAATAATATTCAACACAAGAGCTGAGATTGTTACGCGGACGTAAGGGAACGCAGGAATTCGACACATGGCCGGAGTACGGGCAAGGAGACAAACCTTGCACTTTTCTCTTATTGTAACGAGATTCATGCATGCGCCAAGCAATTAATTGGAGGGTGAAACAGAATGACGGTAATGACATACATGAACACGTAGGACTGAGAACCGCTTGCAGAACCAACAGACGCCGATATCAAAATCAGGAAGCACTTGCATAGAAAGCCTAAACAAGATGAACCAATATGGAAATTCACCAATGTCCCGAGAAAGTAGAAGTAAGTAAATTGACTCTTCACAGCACACTGTTAGCATTAGTATTACTGTATGGTGAACTTGCTTATGGTGAACTACCTAAGGTGGAGACAATGGTAGCAACAGAAGGATTGCTAAGCTGGCAGGCACTGTTACCACCACTATGAGCTCTGTACCCGTAGACTGTCTCTGGAACAGAACAGGGAATCGGACATGGGCGCGGACAAACGAAAAAACTTACGTAGACATCCTGTGAAAGGAGTTGAGACATGCTAGTTGGGTACATGCATGCTGGATTATATAGGACTGGAGATCCGGGCTAGATTCTCGGAGAGGCGGGAATTAATAGTAGTAGTAGATTCGTCTCCATCCCCCACCATTTAAACTGAGCTCCTACCAGGCCCTGATGCCATTAAATGACACTAGTAATTCCTTCCATATCCCACAAGGACGACTGGATTCCGACAGGTTGTTCCCTTATGATAAGACAATTAATTATGGTCTTTCCATATCCCCACCCATATAAATGGAGTTCCTACTATTCCTAAATCCCTCGAGGAAAATATGACGATCACCCCCCCAAAGGGGGTAGTGTTAGGGTAGTGTTATTTTTCTTTTTAGGTCTAGAATTCCATCTACCCCCAAGGCAGGGGTCCGCGCTCGTGATTAAAAAAAAAGTGACAGCAGGAGATTTTGAGTATACAAATTCTCTAGAGTGCACTAATCGGTTGTAGACCACATACCGAAAACCGATTCAAGGTTATTGGAACCAAACAGTACAAAACGAAAAACCGCAAACTTGTTTGAACTTGCCTGCTATCGTAATTGTCCATTAGCAAACCATGCTTTGATTTTCGTCGGTACGACAGCAAATACTGAACCTATCTGAGTACATAAAAACCCCGTATTCGGCTTATTCATTCTGTTTGGTGTGATCTAATACATTGGTAAGGATTCAAAATATGCAAAAACATGTTCGACAAAAATTGGGGGGGCGATTCTCCCGGTTTTCGTATACATAGACGGCTCGATCTTTATTCAAAATTTAACGAGTCCGAAGACAAGGCATTTAACTTGTGTTATATGAAAGATAATTGTCACAGAATTACTTGTGGGCTGAAAAATTGAAAAAAAAATCGCCATAGTTGTCCGAAATGCAAACAAAACTAACCAATTGATGAAAGTTTTGCCTGCAAATCCAAAATGGCTGATATTTCATATTGATCAGGCCGACCCGGTGTTTTTTCTGGGAAATGTCCTCCTGAATCCAACCATCTTTAAATTGCAGTTAGGGACATTACGATATCCATGCTGCCTGCATAATGTGACTTTATTCCTCCCGCACCCCACTAGCCCTACTGATGCTTACCAGGTTACCAGGCTGTTCCATAAATGCAACAATTTTTTAATCCTCTTTATCCACCCCACCATAAAACTCAAATTTCAAAAGTTTCCACCAAATGTGCAAAAAGTTTGTGAATAAATTCAACAGTTTAACTGGGTATAGAGTTGTGTGGAAGAACACACGCAATTTTATTTTAAGGGCGTCGTAAACTCTTGTCAGGCATATCTTTATTTCATTTTTTTCCTTAATTTTCAAGATGGCAGTAGGCCTTTCATCAAAGCGGCCCTTTCCTACGTCCCTGTACACCAGGCGGTGGGCGGCCAAGCCTCATTCTATATCTGCAAAACTGCCGAACGCGTCATTGGGGAGCAGCTCGCTGAACAGTGACCGAAAGTTGAAGTCACTGTGTGCGCGTTATAAAATAGATCAGCGAGTGGCCGTGGGAATTCCCGTTAAAGCTCCGTGACGGAGGTGCGGAACCGATTAAAATGGGCCTTCCTTTGTAGGCGGTGCATAATGTGCTGCAAAACTATCATTCACATATTTTTTAAAGACCGGACATGAGACGGATTGCTTCATGCAAGTTGCTTCATTGAAAGTCACGACTTAATTCCACGGTGGTTGCATAGGCCCGGGCATAGGCTACCTGGTAAATGGTCCGCAGCCCCAGTACGCAGCTATAAATAAGCGATGACCCGCGATTGAAAACATGAGGTCAAGCCGCCTAGTTCAAAATGGAATCCCGTTTGTAAACGTTATGCTACAAAACAAATACTTACACTGGAGTTGATTCTTCACCTCCAACGTATTTGAGGGAAAAAATATTGATTATTAAACATATTTTCGACTCAGTGTTGAATATGTCAAGTTTTCGTGAGTACGTGCAAACCTATGGAACGGCAAAAACGACGCTATTGGGCGGCCCCCCCCCTGCTGTAACGATGGGGTATCGCGACTTCACGGGGAAAGTCTCGTCCGCTCGGCCGAGGCTTCGTCTTCAATACTCGCCTACGGCGATACTGTTGAGGGTTCTTTGACAAAGACTAAGATGGCAGCCAAATGGGACGCTTCAATTGTGTTAAAATCTACAATTTACCTCTGGATATAGTTTAGTTATATGTTGACAGAAATTCAAGATAAAATAGTGCGAATTTTCAGGATGAAATTAATATGACCTGGCAATAGAAAACCCATGTTTCTGGTACCATTTTGGTTTGCTAACTGACTCAAAATGAAAAAGTTTGTGCAATATACCTCCATTTAAGTCTTTAAACCTACAAAATTTCAAGATGTTGTTAGCCACTGACGGATGAGAAATACTAAATTAAAATGACAAGACATGATAATTGTAGGTTTTGATAAGATCTGGAAACGGCAGACGTTTATGGTCACCTTCTGAGGATCCTCCTCCATTGTTATCAAACGAAATGCAGACACGAGTTTCTAAATGGTAAATGAAAATACTCAGTTCAATTTATACATTTTGTAATATTTGAATTGATATAACCAAATATATCAATGACCCAAATTTGGGGCAATTGGACTTCAACTTTTCAAATGGCCTCCAAACCGTTTTCACGTAACCACTTATCAATTGACAGCAGGTAAGGCAGAGAGAGTGGCTAACACTGGGGGGGCGATGTTCGTGAACATCCGTTTTCTAAGGCGTACAAAAACCTAATGGTTTAATATTCAGGCGTTAATCAAATGAACATATATGTCATCCGCCTCGTGGAAGATGCGTTTTTTTGAGGTTTGTCCCCCCATTTACCTTTCCATCGGAAATTATGTGGATTGTTTTGAAATACTTATCGATTTTCACTTCTCATTAAATAAGCTACTTTAAAAGAAAATAAAGCATTAATAACGAGTATTTTTTTGTAACCCTTATCGATTTGTTTTTTTTGTGGCCATTTTTTTTTTTTTTTTTTTTTTTTTTTTTTTTTTTTTTAACTTAAAAACAAATTCAAAGTAGACCCTCTGTCAAGGCAACCGTTACTCAGAGTTTTCACGGTTAATACCCTGCACTTAAAAGATACGATCGATCGGGTTTATCCGATCCCAATTACTTCTCCTGTAATCAGCAAAACTTGCAACCAAAAATTGAAAGGACGAACAATGAAAATATACATAAAACCTTATACCGGAATGATCTACGTATGCACAAATGACTTCCATCATCCTAAATGTGGGACCTATTAACGGCATCACAGCACCCCCAACAAGGAACAATGTGTATGAAAACACTAGCCTTGATACTATACATGGAACGCAAATTTGGCTAACGCCGCAAGAAAATGAAACAAATATGTACATCAGCCAGATTGAAACACGCTTTAAGAATCGTAAGGAACACTTGAACAGTTCTCATCTACAATGATGCCTGAGATCAATTCTTCACCAGGGAGACTGGATTCACCCGATGTACAGCCAAGAACTGTCCCGTCCGGGATCCAGTATCGAAGAAAAAGTTCACGCTCACAGATCAATATCTAGCCCTGCACAACACCTGATATAGATGGCCGGGGTTCTCTGACCGGATCACATTTAGGACATGTTACCATGCATATGTTTGGAATCACACTTACGTCCTTTACAAACGTTTCAACACTACAAAACGTGAACCGTCAAACATTACTGATTCGAATAAATCCAATCCTTCCGATTGAACACCATTTCAACTTACCTGGCCACAGCATAAATGATTTATCACTGCCGGGCCTAGAAAAAATCCACACAAAAAAACACACCAAGATGCCTCATCTCCACCGTGAATCTTTTGATTAGGAGGAAACTTAAATTTCCAGATTTTGGTCCTGTCGGATATCCATACCTTTTCCTCTTTATTTACATTTTTTTGCGTTTCGCCGTCACATCACGGAAGTATTCTCTTCTCTGTTTTCATGTGAGTTTTCCTCCTATCTTCTATTTTATTGCTTCTTTTTGCATTCAAATGTGCCAATGTTCATTACGCCTGTAAGCATCCTTCTTCATATGGGGTTTACATATTTGGTTTTCATTTTTTCTTGCTTGTGTTTTCCCAATGCGTTTCTAGGTTTATGGTATCCAGGACTCAGTTAGCTCTATGTTTGGTTTTTCTCATGTTGGGTTGTGTGGGTGTGTGATACCGTAATCGCCACATTAGGCTGATGCGGAACTGCACGCGTCGCACCACCTCTTGGAAATCCTTCCATCATTTTAATGCATAGATCGTCTTTATTTTTATATATTTTTAATTGTTCCGTCTTCTGCGCTTGTTGTTATAGTTTTGCTGATAGATAATTCAAATCTTTAGTCACCATTCCGGCAATATAAGTCGTTACTCTGAGTTTTTTCAAGTTCATGTTCACCCTAACTGGGGAATCGGCAGTACTTAAAAACCCCTTAGGGTCGAACAACTTTTTCGTTTCCATGACAGGGTGGTTTGTGCTACCTTCCTTTGCTTCTTCTTCTCTTCTCTCTCTTCTCTCTTCTTCTCTCTCTCTCTCTCTATCTATCATCTCTCTCTCTCTCTTCAATCTCTCTCTCTCTCTCTTCTCTCTCTTTGCCGCACTATTGCCCCTCCGCATCGGATGTGCATTCCCACAGGGGGTGAAATTGGTTGGGGAGGCTGGCCGCAAAAAGCCTGCATCAGCAACCATCCGAGCCTTATTTGCATAGGTCGTGCAACAGTTATTTACCACATAGCTTAGTCATGGGGGCCGTCCAGACATCAAAGGTTTCGAACAGGAAAAACCACCGGGGGCAACACACCCCCCATACGCAAGTCTGTTAAAACAATTCGGGAAGAAATTTCTTCAGGCTCATTGACAGGCCATTTTGTCCGCGGGGATCCCAAACTTAACAAATTTTCCAATCAGAACTTCCGTTTAAAAGTCGGCTACTCCTGACATGAAAACATGAAATCAAGTTATGAAATACGCCCATAACTCCGCTCTTCTTAAGAGATCCAGCGAAGTCCTCTGGAAAATCATGCATGTAACTGCAGGGGGTCTAAAACTCCTGCCCCCTCCTCCCGAGGAAGATGCCTAGTCCAATGCTGTCCGTCTACAGGCGACATTTTACATCTGACAAGGATAAGTCCAAAAAGTCCTATAGATTGCTACAGGGGGGGATTTCACAGTCCTATCATAATCCAACAAATCTTTTTAAGCCACCAAGTACTAAAAAAACATCTTATCAAAAAATACCTATTGGAAGCATAAAACACAGAATGCCAATTTTTTTTCAATTCCACGGCAAATCCGAGGCTCTCAACACATACAGACGAAACTCAGGTCAGTGTAACTTATGCATGGACGAAAAGCTCGATATCCTCATGTCAAGTGGGCCGATAGTTCTTTTAACAAGCGCAACTGAGCTCATATCGGATGTGGCCTCCATGGTAACGTAAACAACATTGTAAAACGAAAAAGAGTTAGTTTTAGTCCCTATGTGATCCTGGTGCAATGTATCACAGTACCTGATGAATCGCCTCTTGTTTTAAGTCAACAATTAGGCGTGACATTTTGTTGTACAAAATGATGCATGTTTGTAAACCAATACGAAATATTTTTAATATTATATATATATATAGGATCTAATATATATATATATAGATAGATATAAATATATAAATATATAGATATATATATGATATATATATACCTCTATAATCTATATATATATATTATATACTATTATATATATTCTAATATATTATATATATATGATATAATATATAGTTGCAAGAAAATGCAAATAACATCGGATTGTTGCCATTCCAACAGTTTTATATTTTGGGAAGCTTCGGCTAAAAACCTTCATCAGCAAAACTCACAACAGAACAGAAGAAGAACAATGAAAAATATATATAAAAAACGTAATACAGATTACAGATGATCTATACACAAATGATGAAGGGAATGTTCCAAGAGTGGGTGCGCCAACACCGCGATCCTCTAAATGTTGGACGATACGGTTATCACGCAAACACCTAACAACGGAAACAATGTGTACGAAAACACTAGTGGTTTTTCGTACACATTGTTTTTTTCCGTTTTTTAGGGTGTGCGTGATACCCGTCATCGCCCATTTTTTAGAATGATAGCGGTGTGCGGCCCCACCTCTTTGGAATCCTCATCATTTGTGTATAGATCAGTCTGTATCGTTTTTTTTTAATATATATTTTTTCATTGTTTCTCTCTTTCTGTTCTGTTTGGTATTTTTGCTGATGAGCTTGTTTAGCCGAAAAGCTTTCAATTAAAACTACTGTAAATGCCAACATCCGATTGGCCCTTATTCATATTTTCTTGCACTATTTTTTACGCAAATAGCTTTTATTCATGTCGTACCATTACATCAATTCTTGCCGCATATAATAATATATATATAGTAAGATATCTAATATATATTATAATATATATATAATATAGTATTATAGTAGGTGAGGCGAAGAACACGTTCACTATTTTCATGCAGATACTCAATTCTAGAAAGCCTTAGCAAGATATGTGGAATGAACCAGTCCACTGGAACGTCGTTTAGTACTCGAGTTTCCCGCTTGTAACGATCATCAGACAACTCCCTGTCATAATATTCTATTATATATTAATATATTATTTTTGTTTATAGGAAAAATAAGCCTCTCACTGTTGCAGATCATACATTCCTCCTCTGCTCCGTTCTCCTGCTACTTATTCCATACGATTACACCGAGTTTTTCGCTTCCCTTTTATCCATTATGCCTTTTTGGAATTTTTTTATCCTTACTGTCCAGAGCCAGAAATGATTTAAGAGTTCTCTTGCCTTTTCTCAATTTTCTCTTTGTACTCCAGCTTACTGTTTTCCAACACAATCTAGCCACCAGTGTGGCTCACTTACTTATTGCGAACCAAGGAGAATCAAATTGTCAAACAAACAACAAAGCTAATAGACAAAAGAACACGTTCCCCACTTTGTTCCCTCCGACCCTATTTTTAATCCACTGCCCTGTAATTTGATTCTTTCAAATTTTATAGCTTTAAACTTTTTAGAGACTTAAAAGGTCTTCATTACTAAGCCTGCTAGAGATTTGATGTCTTTAGTTTTTTTATCCCTTGCCCACTTCCCTTTCTCTTCTCCAAAAGAAACAGTTAGGGTTTAACTCGATTATGTGTATAAAACCCCTATTATTATTTCTGAAATTACTTGACGGAGTAAACAACATTTTTTCCCCCCCTCGGACAAAATAGGGCTACCGTATAGTGCGCCATTTTTCGCTTGTTTCTGTTTATTTCGTGGTTTTTTACTTGACCAACAAGCATTTGGAAGTACCATGAATTAACAATATAACAACATGTTTGCCTTTAATAAATTACAATAGACATACAGTTCGAACATATTAAATTGTCTTAAATAGCGAAAATTTGATCATCACAAACATTACCACTTTTACAATAATGATGTATGGTGAACTTGGCGGGATATTCGCAAGTTATGTTACACAGTCAGCCATGTTGGCATTGCCCCCACAGAACACTTATTATGGAGTCCACGACCTTTACCTTACGTAGTGGAAACAAAAAGGGGTACTACTTTTCAAAAAAAAAAAACTAATAGGAGAACCATTTTAATAGTGACTGCTGCTAATGATCTGCGGTTTTTTTTTTTTATTAGTGGACCACACTGTATATTACATCCGTGGGCCTTCGTGGTCCTTCCATGCTTAAACAACAGCAATTAAACAACCCCTTTTTACAAGCAACATGTTACCAGTGGTCTAACCGTGTACGCTTTGTCATGTCCTTGATTAGTAAGAGTAAATAGCTAGCCACCAGCACAACATGCTCGTTTTTGCGCAGAGAAAATGTATATTCTTTTTCAACGCTCTCCTCTTAGTAACTGTTACTAATATCAGAACGCACAACCCAAGTGATAAACTAGGAAAATTTGTGTCATAATTATAACAATGTTTAGTCTAGTTAATTAGTACTGGACGGTACAGTTAGTTATTCTGAAAGTTGTCCATGAGCATTCCAACGCGAGGATTCCGTGTGTACGGCACCTTTCTGTGCCCTGAACTTAAATCAATATTACCTGTAGTTATTTATGTCCTATGGTATTCGTCAATATTGCTGAAGGCATCCTTAAGTACTAAGTTTCTTCTCGAAAAGTTAAAACACTATTATGCCAAGTAAGATTTCTTCGGTTTGAAAAGTCGACTATTATATCTTAACAACAAGATTATCCCGTATCAATATTTTTACTGGTAACTGTTGTGATTTTTAAACGTTCAACTGCCGCATACACCTTTCTTATGAAAAAGATGCTTCGGAGTGAATGCTATCTACTAATACTGACCACAGCTACAACTCCAAACGCTGCTGATGCAAGTGCGTAAATAAGAACGCATAGATTATTCATTTATTTCGGTAATGATCATGTGCCTCACAGACTTACATACGCAAGCGTACACGAGCTTTCATCAAATTATAGATTCCCTTGTGCCTTAATTAAAGACTCCACCGGTTCGAGTAAACAAAGCCGAACGAAAATAAAGAATATATTTCATATAAATAATGTAAGCACCAAAATTAATTATTTACAGACATTTGAATTGTGTTTTTCCCGTAAAAAACCTGAACAGTTATCTGAACCACCTTCCCTGACCACTATGATTTCAACATTTACGATCAGCATGTAAAGGTTGTTGAATTCATAGTGGTCATGCAGAGAGGGTTGATCAGATACCTGGTCGGGTTTTTACGGAAAGAACATTTGAAATTGGAAAAACCCCCCCCCCCCTTCCCCCCCCTGAAAACTCCCATTACGAAAACACCAATTTCAAACACCATTTGAAATGTCACCTGTTTCTTTTCATATTTTTGTATTATCAACACCATACCCCATTGTCACAAACAAATTTTGCGGTCACTGGTCATTGGCCTGATCAAATTGAATGGTAGGGCTTTTTAAAATACTTTTTGGTTAAGCATATTCCAGAGCTAAATAATTACTGAAATTTTTACTCGCTTTGTGGGAATTTCCTAACACGTTTCTTCAAACGTTCAGTTTTCCAGCCATGTTATTTTTCCTTTACACGCTGTTTGCCCTGTCCGTATTATTAATATTCATACACACACAAGATTAAGCAATATGCACATTTTTTTTTTAAGAGCTCCGCCAATTTTTCAAAAATTTTGAGATTTTTACACGAATGCATTGGTAACTGGTTAACTATAGCTGTGCATGGTTAAGCTCGAAACTTCATGTGTCACAAACCGAAGGAGTTTGTATAAATAATATTATCGGGGACCCCGATAATTAATACAACGCTGCTGGAAACGGCCTTCCAATTTGAAATAGCCGGGAAATTGCGCCATGAACGTGTCTACCTCCTCCATTAGTTGTTTTTAATAGTTCAGGCAAGCCAAGTTGTAGGTTATTTTCTCGAGGTGGCTACTATTTTTAATCATGGCGACATAAACGTATCATTTCACTCTGCCGTAAGTTCCATCTGGGATCCCAATTCTAATTACAAAATCGCTTATTTTTTGTGATAAAATCGCATTTTTTAGCATTCCGTTCGCAGTTAGAGTTTTCCTAGACAAGTGCCAACGACGTGCAAAAAATATCAAATTTTGAAAATTGGGGGCGCTCTTCAAAAATGAGCTAATAGGCTTTACCTTCGACTAACTCGTAAATATATTTTTCAACTTAATCTTATTTAATTTTGCACACTCAATTTTTCTAAATGTTTAAGTTTCGTTAACCTGTACCGCAAATATTTATTCCTACAAATTAAAATTGTTGTGCGGGGCTTACGGTTTAAATAACACATAGATATTAGATATCTTTTATTATTATATATATTTATTAATGTTATTGTTTTGTACTCTGGCATTTTCTCAGAAAGGCCGTCCAAATTCTATTATTTAAGAAATTGACTGGAAATGACATCAACGCACCAAATTTCACTGAGTCGATAAATTCGATCACTCCGTTGACAGATTAGCAAGCCGATTTTCTTCTCTGATTTTTCAAACATATCAAGATTTTTTTTTATCTCCGATCTTCAATTATCACCCTTCTATCCTATGCGGTACATCCAGGTGGTTGGGGATGGGGGACAGTGAATATGTAACAATTCCCCAATCTTATTTTTTGATGAGGAGGGAATGGTCTATACGAACATTCCCCAATGTTGCCCGCCCCGTTGCAATGTGGTTTTGATCAAATACCTCCTTTTTACCATGTAAATCTTGCTTTTAATTCCTAATACATTTAAAAATGGGTTTAATGGCAAAATTTTAAGCCGCAAGCTTCCGCGCGTATCTAGAGTAGTAAACCATATCTTGTCTGGAACACTGTTCATTGTAATAAAGTAGCTATTAACAACTCCCGAGTAAAAAACATCACGCCTCGATGTCTTTCCTGAATATATCAAAACAGAAAGATGTTACCGTTTTTAAGAACTTAACGTAGGCCTTTTTCCCTGCATTTTTTTCAAGGATTTACCCAATCTTTTTTGATTTGTACGAAGTGGCCGATTCGTCGTCAAACCATTTCTATAACAGCACAACAACTTACTATTTCTATCAACTTCTCCGTGTGACAGCATGTATGTAAAGACATTAATTTAGGTTTCCGCCCTTCTTTCCGCACCCTCCCCCGCAGCCTTACTTTTCCATGCAGCAATAAAGATTCAACTCCCCCCCCCCGGCAATTTCACCCTTCTGTATCGCCACAGCGCGTTCGTTCTCTCTCCTTTCTAAATTTTTTGTAAATACTGTTCTCTCCATCTATCATATATATTTTTTCACAAAGCAAAAAGCCATTCAAATGTGCAGGTCCATACCTTCCTCGTTTATGTTATCGCCTCTTTCTTCGAGGCCTCATTTGTTCCATTTGATCACACACGCTTCTCGTTTATTTATAGTGCAGTTTCCGATGTATTTTAGGACATACGAAAGCAGAAAAGAAAGTTTTCTTGTGTACTTTCTGTCTCTTTGTACTTCAATTGGCCTATAATAGTTAAAAAGCACGTGTGTCGGAAGCAGTTAATAAGAAAAACGCACTTGTAACAAAATGTTACGAATTATGACAGAACTTTGGACAACTTTGAAACTTTGTAACAAATAAAATTACATTCTAAAACTATAATTACATTCTAAAAACACCTCCAAGTAACAAATTGTATCACTGACTTTAAAGAGACACTGGCACATTTGAAAATAGTGCGCCTCAGATTTTCAACATCGATGTTTTCCTGGTTGTAAAGACTTTTATATACAAAAGCCCTCACCGAATGATAAGCCAAATCAGCCCATAATGGGTAAACCGATTTTATAATAATGTCGACGAAAAATGGCGTTTAACAAAAGAACACGCAGCTTATGCAGGTTTTCCACGAAAGGCACCCTGTTGACGGTCGGTGAACTTTGTGGTTGTACTATCAGATGAGTACGAGTCTATGATATCATGTTCAATATACACATTTGTTGATTAAGTAGTAAAACTTACAAGTTAGCCTACAAAAGTACCTGGATGTCTTTACCTCTTATTAACCTCCCGATCTGTTTTGCGTATGTTAGTTGTTAGTGTAAACTGTATCTCTGTTCTTCCAAGCCTAGAATATCATTGAGAGCAAATTGAAGAAATTGGATTTTGTGAAAATGTGCCAGTCCGCGTGAGCTCTTTTTAGATACGAGGGTGATGATAAGTTCAAGGCCTAAGGTAGAAAGAAATATGCCTACAAGTTCAAGTTCAAAGTTCCGTGTTATCTGTTCTATTTTTAACTTGCGGGTAAAAACATTGCGAGTTTTGCCGGATCTATTGAAGCAATACGCAAGAAAATAAAAGTGAATAAAAGCCAATTTTCCCTAACAACCTACATGTGGTAGTAAGTAAATATAATAACAAAACAATTTAATAGTAGATAATGAGCTCTTATCGTTATTTAAATTAATTAATATTCATACCTTTGTTATTCTAGTGAATATCCTTCATTGCATGGAATAATATTCCATATTCTTTTGTTATCCAAACGGAATAAACCGCAATACCAAGGGAGGCGTTAGGGGGAAGGTATATTTCGTCCTAACGCCGTAATGAGTGAATAACAAAAGGCCAATTCAACCCTAAGGCACAGGATGCATATAATATTAATAATAATTAATGATATATAATAAACTTCATTTAACTTGAATGTGTAAAACTCTGTGAGGCCAAGTTCATCACATAATGATGAATAATTTCGGGCAGTGAACTCGAATGCGTTCGTGTCTGTATGGTACTTGCATTATCATATATAATTTGCGCTGTGATATCACGTGGAAAGACATCGACGACCGTTTTTAACAGCAATCTGCACCAGACTTATTTTTGTTTCTGATAAGGAGTGCACACACGCTTTGTTTGACGTTTAAAAATCGACCTGCTGGTACCACGACAAGGATGATCTAGAGAGTTAACTCGGTTGATTTTTAATTAGTCGACTTTTTCAAAAAATGAGAAATAATGTTCGTTTTTACTTGGCATCAAATACTCTGAAAGCTGTGACTTTTCGAGAAACTTATATTCTGTGAGAATTCTCGAGAAAACCTCCATTCCGATTTTTTTCTAGCATTGTCGACATATCCATAGGACAATTAACTAACAAAAGTAACTGAATTCCGATCGTAACAATTGTTTAGTGAAATTTCAGAATGGACAACTTTCAGGATAACGCAAAATTATCATCCAGTGCTAATGAGCTAGAATACCATATAACAACTATAGCAGAAATTTGCTATTTCAATCGGATTGCAGTGCGTTGACGGACGTAATAACTGTCTTACCAGAAATAGGCGAAAGATCCAACACAACCTCCTAGCTTTTAGCTCTTATTGATCAGTAACTGACAAACATCTTCTGTATACAAATGTTAGTGTTTGGAAAAGAATTCAAAATTGGTGCTGATAACTTTACAGGAAAGATGGTTGTAAACTCCATCAGTAATCATTGCTATCATGGTGTTAAATACGACGGGAATGAAAGCCTAACTACAGGTACAACCATTGTTGAACGTTGGTGTAAATGATCCGTCCCATGCATCATTGATATCAAAATGCAAGCCGTGGTATGCTGCGTTTTCAGGGTAGCCGCAATCAGACATGCAGTTTTTCAAATCAACCATTCCTCTGAATTGAACATTAATCTACCTAAGGACAAAGCCTTCTTTTTCTTTATATTGAACGAAAGGTAGATTTGGTGTGGCCGTGTTCAGTAAGTTACGTTTTTTTTATAACAGCAAGAGGTCCATGCAGTGTTGCTTTCGTGCACCCAAGTCTCGTATTCCCTGCAACTTACAAGGTATGTCACTCTTTGGATAGTGGTATACCAATCAGAGATCCTTTTTTGTCCAGAAATATTCAATGTTTTAGAAGTAAGACAATCGAAATCCTATTGCTATAATACTCGGGGTATAATGAAACATCCACATGTATTCTTGAAAATGATCCTTCTTTGCCGATTGTTTGTATTCAATTGCAGCGTTACCTTGGTTACAGAGAGTAATTTCGTTGCACGAGCAATGAAACTAAAGCACTGATTAGATCTCCTACTCAAACTGTCGTACTAGATCTCTCTCTTAATAATTTAGTCCAAATTGAGACGAAGTCGTTGTAGGGTTAGCCAATTTACGAATTATTTCTTTTTAGAGTAATTTTGACAATGCTAAAAGGTAGGCCATTTACGGTCTAGGTAAATGGAGGAACTTAGGCTGAATACTACCATTGACAGAACTCCGCTCCAAACAGAGTATTTGTTTGATTGATAATTTAAAAATTAGTAACTTTCTTACAATAACATAACGAAAATCAGCGATGCCGTGTTTAGTGATTTGAAAGCCGTTGATAAACTTCACCTTCAGGAAACGAAATTCGTGTTTATTCCATCCTGGTGGATTTGAAAGCTTTGAACACGGTTGACATTCCTTATCTAAAAGTAATAGCCGAGACGCTGCCAGAGGGATTGTTTTCGCAAGTTAAACCATATTCTTGATCTCTTTCCTTTCTGGAAATCACTCGTTTGAATAAACGCTAAGTATTTTTTCGGGATTTCAGGCAACTTTTTGAGCTTTCTCTGGCCACAATAACTACGTTCTTTACCCGAATCAATTGTTGAAGGATAGACAACTTATAGCCTTTTAGAATTGCATGCAAATAATCTAATTGCATTGAATGGAAGATAATTTCGGCATATAAGCAGTCTTGGTTTTCTTGCTCTGCGAATAATACTTTGGAAACAGTGCCATCCAACCTGTTTAGGGGACTAGATAGTTTAATAACGGGGTGACTTTAAGGTAGACTTGGGCGGGGAGCATTGGATACTAATGTGTTCCATGGCTTAAGCCAGATTCAGGAC
>JAMKCH010058403.1:0-20327 GCA_023653785.1 Ophioderma brevispina | reverse complement strand
TGGGTGTAAATGCTCGCCATGATCACATCGTAGGTCCTAACCCAAAAGTCACCGTCCATTGCAAGCCTGATCCTTCCATTCGATCTTTCCCTTCCGTCCCCCACTCCCCACTCAATGTTGGGGTGTGCAAGGCTGCTGAGGACAATGGCCATGACAAACATTGTTTCGGGGAGAACAGGGAAATTTTTTCAAAACCTACCACAAGTGTTCCAACAATTTTCCAAATCATAACCCTTGCCCCTAATCTAATCGAAACTTTGCCCAACCTTTGTCTTAACCCAATCCTTTCTGCCTAATCTCTAATCTTAACCATTGCCCTAAGCCAGAACCCTTCCCAAACCCTTGCCCTAACCTTTGTTCTAACCCAAACCGCTTGTCCTTAAGTTATAATCCTTATCTAGACCTCAACTAACCCTTGCCCCCTACTTAACTTTTTCCTTAAACCTTAAACCCTAAATCCTACTTTAACCCTAACCCTTGTCTTAACCCTAATCCTATCGAGCCCTAACCATTGCCCAAAATTGTTATTTTAACCATAACCAACCCTTGCCCTAACCCTAATCTTGCCTAGTCCAACCCTTGTCCTCTAAATCTTGCCTATCCCAAACATTGGCCATAACCACCCTATACCTTGGCCCTAACCTTTGCCTTTGCCCTACCCTTGCACTCTACTTACTGCCCTAACCCTTTCCCCCAAATGTTGTCTTTCAAGCATAACCCTTGCCTACCCCCCCCCATTATCTTGTGCCCTGGTCCTAACCTTAATCCTCTAAACCTTCCATCCCTAAACAGTGCATGACCATTACTCTTACCCTAACCCTTGCCCTAACCCTTGCCCTAAACCCCTTACACCAAATCTTGCTTTTAAAACCTAACCCTTTTAATAAACTTCTGAAAGAATGTTCCCAAACCCTTTTTGTAATGAGTGCCTCCCCCCCGGTTTGGGTACAACATGGAGGGGATTTCCTACTATCTGTTAGTAATTAGCAAATAGGGCATACTTTCACAACATGAGATCACTATATAAAATTGGTCTTTTAACACTAATATATATTTCCTTCCATGTAATTTACTTGAGGCAGCAGGAAAACTGATAGTTCAAGCATTACATTTGGTTATTTCTCTGGGGGGATGTTCTTGGTGATATGAAATCAGCGGCTTAATTAGAAAAAATGTTAACTATAGATCTGATGGGAAAATGCTGTTCTTGATCTAATCGGTTCTCTTTCTGAAAAATGTCAGCCAAGTCGTCATGTGAATACAAGACAGTCGTAAGTGCATAGCTGCCATGTTGATCCCTCTGTGTGCTGCCATGTATTAAGATAACTCAATTATCTTTCCTTGAGTCCCGTGAAGCTGCACCATTCAAGAAGCACTGACCAAAATCTTGACATGAGTATGTTTGATGGGAATTTCTGGACAAATGGCAGCCTATTGCACTTTAACGACTTTTCTTGCACTATGCATGACGATATATGCCCATTTAGCACGAGTGAGGTAATTGCTGATTAGGTCATTGCTTTCGATGTCCACGGACCTCCCAATTTTACCTACGACTCAAAATATTTTCACATTTGGATTTCTGTTTCTTGAAAGGTTTTTGATACTTTCATGTCTGAGTAAATCCAAAGATTTGCCCACACCAATAAAACTGTCTAGTGCAAAATAAAATAGAGTGTCATACTAAAAGATACATCCTTGTGGTATAGCTTCCATTTCATTTCTTGTACTCATTTAGTTCTAAAAGTTTCTTAGAACTTCCCAATTTTTCTTCCCATAAAAGTTTTGGGGGGGGCAAAAAATTGGTGGCTCTCTGAGGCTAATCTTTTGTTCAAGAGCAAAATTTAATTCTTATTCGTAACTATGAGTAAATTTCAAAACAAATCCTTCTTCTGGCTTCAACACCAATTTGCCAAGAATATTTTTGGGAAGTAATAAAAATAAAAACGATTTTAGATACAATATCCCCTACCCACGGTTTCCCCTTTTTCCAATAATCAATGTTAAACATAAGCAAACTGCTAATAACAGACTTGGTATGTGGCCCACTGTTTTGTGTCCACTAACACTGTTAACCGGGCCACACTCTCCAAAGCAATAAAAACAAAAATGTTTTCAGTGTTAATTTGTGATACTTAACACATGCAGACCATAATCTGCCCACAAGTCTTGGTGGAAACTTAAACTGGTAGCTTAGTGGGAAAAAGTCTCTAAGAAGACTACAAAACATACACTACATGCTAGAGGTTTCTTCTCCGACACAATTTCTTCTAGGATCTAAGAGGCACTGCTAAGTAACCATTCACTAAATATGGATTAAGTACAAAAAAGCAAATGAACCTAGGTATTTTTTCCACTAAGGTTATCAGATGGTGCAAATACTACTCACTAGAACTCCTGAAGTGTATACAGGCTTCATTTCCCTGATATATCCGTACAAATGGTCTCCAGCCTGCGAAGGAGACAATCATAGATGGCGGAATATTAATAACCCATCTTCCTATTCGTGAGCAATTTCATGTTAAGCGATTCTAGAATTATCAAAGTTCTATGATAACAAATTCGGCAATTTGGGTCCAAATTTTGAACACCAGTTCCAGGCAACCAATCATACCCCCACCATATGCCCTATATGACCATTCTTTTCATTGTGTCACATGAAACAAGATTTAAGTTGAATGTTAACAAAAACATCACAAAAAAAAACCCTAATACATGCATTATTTAGGGGGTTGGATTTCCCAGACGAAGTCGTCAATTGGGGGGCCACTTCGTTGACAGCAATTCAAAGCAAGCATCATCATCATACCCATATATGAGAGTCCCCTTCACTGTGTCACGCAAAAATTCTGTTGTTGCGTATGTGTAAGACATCAAAGAATTATAACCCTAACAACTAGAATCATTTATGAGCTGACTTTTCGCAGTAACTTTTTCGTTTAGACAGCAATTCAAGCCAGATCATCAACATCAATACCCATATATAGAGTCCCCTTCACTGTGTCCGGCGCAAAAAATTCTGTTGTGCGTATGTTGTACGACATCAAGAATTATAACCCCTAACAACTAGAATCATTATGAGCTGACTTTTCGGCATAGCAAGTTGTCCATTTGGGTCACATGTTTGACAACATTTCAAGCCATCATCAACCATCCTCATACGTGACAATCCCTTCATTGGTGTCACATGAATAATTCTGATTTTGCACGACATCACAAAATATAACCCTAACAAGTGCACTTTTAGCTGCTTTTGCAGATTCTGGGGGGGGGGGGGGGGGGCAATAGCCAATTTTCTCTTTTTTTACCTTTTAAAGTCATCTTGAGATAAATATTATTTTTTTTAACCTGATAATTTTTCTATAGCAAATGGCCTACTTTTAAGAAACATGTCCCAGTTTCCCAAAATTTTGAGAAGATTGAGGTGCATCTATTGCCAAAGTAATTCTTAAAGATAGGTGATATGATCAAGGTTCTGATTCCTCCTTAACACAACACCCCCAAAACAACAAAGTCTGCATAATTCCCTTAAGTTGCTTTCCAACTGAATTACGTGTTGTAGTAGTGTCCATACGGACAGTAATTGACTAAAATATCCAATTATGCAAGGGCATGTTAGGATCCCGTACTTGATACAGACATGCAAAAACTGATTTTTGATATTTTTTTTTTCAGTTTTCTGAATTTAGCAAATCACTGATATGCCTTAACTTCAAAAAAAGCATTTCCCTGGCTTTAAATTTCACCGTGTTATGAGAAAACTATGAACAAACGGCTGATTCCACAATCACAATGGGGTAAAGAGAAGAGATGAGGATTGTCGATCAGGTCATCACCCTTTGACATGCAGCAAACTCTTTCCAAAATTAAACTAACTTCATATTCCTTTTTTAGAACCATTACAGTAACCGATAACCTACCTCCTGACGAATCAAAGTTAGGCACACCATTATAAGTCTATTATGGAGGTCAAGCGGAGCACGTTTATTTGCTGGAACCTTTATACGGCCCTACAGTAACCTACGTAGCGATGCTGTGAGGGGTTCATTATGGGTCTTGCTTGGCGTCCAGAAAGCGCTTCATGGCGTACCTGTCCAGCATAGTCTCAGCCCTGGAAAACAAACTAAACAAGAATTCATAACTGACTATTTTATTATCTTTCCCTGGAGATAGCAAGCGCACGCAAGTGTTAAAACCCCTGATTTTGCGCTTGCAGAACTCGAACCGTCAACGTCCGTATTACTAGCACGGCGCTCTCAACACTGAGCTACAAGCCCTGGGTTGCTAGAGGAGTGATAGATATCATCTATCGATGTTATGTCCGAAAGGTGTCCACGCTTTCATAGTGGATTGCTCAGAATGGGATATTACATATACAATTTGGTTTGACAGGTTTTCAATGACCATGGTTGACCATGTTTAAAGGTGCAATGAGATATTTCTTTATATGGCATAAAAAAAAAATTAGGCTGATTTAATTTTGCTCCAATTCAAAATTAGAAACTCTAAAACTCACATTTTTTACAAAGACTTAATTCTCTTCTTAGTCCTTTCTGATTGGGATATTTTTAATGGCAAGCTTTACATCAGTGGCAAAAATCAGACTTTCACATTTTTAGGGGCAACCCCGGGGGGGGGGGGGGCACTGACATTGGAAGAGGTATCGGGTATGTGCGGCCCTTAAGACCCCGTTCGTGTCTCTCCAACCGTTCCCAAGACCCCAGTTTCGCCTAAATCAGTTCTTAAGGTCCCCTTTTCAAAAATTTTGACCTCAGAAGCTGAATTTTAGCCAAATTTCAGCTCCCAGCCTGCAAATTTTCAAAATTTCAGTTACCAAGACACTATGTCGGAGAAAAAATCCGTTCCAAGCCCCCAATTTCGGCAATCGGAACCTGCTATGTGAAATCTCTCATTGCCCTTTACCACTCCTAAAGTGTGTCAATAATTTTCTAAGGCGGGATTCCAGTTTAACGCGGAAGAGTGGGTCGGAGGGACCGATTAGCTTGCGCAAGGGTTATAAAATTGTTCAGTGCGAGTTTGTATATCTCAAATAAAACACTGACTTTTCCTTCCCTATGGACGTACTTAAGTGAACCTAAAGAGTAATCCCGTAATTGGTAATCAGCCCTATTGTCAGTATCCAGACAACCACAATTATCGAAGGCTCATAAATTTTAAGTGGGGCATTAAATAAATAAACTATTAAAATGATGTAAATGTAAGAGGCGACCACATACGGTTCCCAGGGCAAACGAGTGATTCCAGGAACAATAAGACGATATCGAGCGAATCAACTACTAATTGGCTATAAAGATTTCTCCCGTGAGGCTTATAATGTTCCGGGTGAGGTTTGTTTATTAAAATCTGAATATTGCGTGTCGGCGAAGATATTTGGCGTGCGACTGTTCCGTCGGAAGCTTTCCTCCGAGGTAATACTTTCCTCCTGAAACTGGGATCCGCCTAAGCCAGCTCGAATAGGTGTACAAAACATTATTTGAGACCATTTTCCACCTTTGTTAGTTGTGCCCATATTTTATCAATTTGAATCGAGCTCATCAAAAGCTAGGAAGTAAAAGAGTCAAGTCGTCGTGACGAGCAAGCTCGTGCGGAGTAACATCTCTCTTTTCCTTAGCGTTTGGGCCAGAATCCTCCGATTATGTTTGCGGTGGGGGGGTTCGCCACTCCTCCCGCACAGCGAGTCTGTTACTTTCCCAGCATTGAATATGCTGGTACCATTTATACACTGGGGGAGAGGAGTAATTATAAAATTTTTTTTTTCTATATGGTAGCGCCTTATCAAGGGCACCAACACGTGTGGCCGCAGTGGGGACCGAACGTACGGACCTTTGGATTTTTTTTAAAATTAAGTGCGCCCTCAACGGGAGATTTCTTAGTCATCCTTTAAGAAAAAAAACTGAAAGTGTAAGACTAATAGGAAAGGTAATCTGTGTCTACTTGGGTGCACTATGTGAGATCTGCTCTCAGAAGAAAACTCATTGTGATGGTAATATCTGATATCATCATTCTTTGACTTCCGTCGAGATCTGTGACACACATATCCTTGCTACACGGGTTCTGCATCCATATCAGAGTAGGTCAGTGGTCTGCTACCTCTACTTGAAATGGAAGTCTTCCAGAAGGTCTGATATATCCTGGTCCATGGCTTGAAGCAATGTCAGGAACCAGTTTTACTCTGAGCACATTGAGAGGTACGAGGCACAACACCATAGATCTGATGTTTGGTATGATGTTTCTTAAAGAAGTATTGTTAAATCGACTGAGTAGCCGACTATAAGGCCAGTGAATGCGTTTGGACTCTTTCTTCATGGCCACCATGTGTCTGCCCAAAAATCAGTAAGATGCCTTTCCACACAGGCCCTGGAAGAAGGCATCTCAGTTGCTCTGGATATCAGAACCACGAGGTACACCATGCAAGTAGATGGCAAACAAAACAACCAAGTTTTGGTTTATGAAACAGGCACCTAAAAGCAATGCTTCCCGATCCTTATCTACATTAAGCGTGAATGTCCCGATCGTATTGGGGACCCCCTGAATTTACCTGGAATGGCGTATCGCATTTTGATATCAGATGAAAGGCTGATTTTTTCATGTCGTCTAAAGTTGAGCCTTCCCGCCCCAATCCATTTCATTCTCGCGTTACAAACAAAACGCCGTTTTAATGGTATAACAATCATAGTGTAGCAGCCGTATTGAAATAGGGACTTGCAATATGCCATATGCCCCTCATCTACCCTCCACCTGCAAGTTTCATCTTCCCACAACAGGACTCCCCCCCTACAAACCTGACGGAGTGTATGTGCAAGTGCCCAGCTCTCACGTCAATTGCTAGAAAACGCCAATAGACAAATCGGAACAAGCACATTAAGTAGAATTGCAAGAAATTAACACATTAAATTGGTCATTATACACACAAAACACGCCCTCCAGATTACCTTGCGGTGATTGTTGATATTAATTCATAAACGCCGAATATCACCCGTTCCATAGGACCTCTCCCTCCTTTACAGTGAAGTACTAGACATGTTGTGGTCCGACTGGAGCCAAGTCTATCTGTGTTTGCCCCAGATAACATGCATAGTCTTCTTTTAATGGTGGCGCTAGCTGATTAGCCAGCCCAAAATCATATACTAGGGGAAAAAAATCACCCGAAAATGAGATGGTTTAATGATGACGAATATTTGACTAAAATTGATTCCACACTCAAATCACTACCGTCGTTGGGTGATGATCATGTTTTGCCTCCTTCAGTTTAAGTCAAACCAGAGAGTTGGAATTCAAATGCTGCAGTTCTCAACTCCAAGGAAATAGATATGCCTAAACCTTAGGCTGATTTTAGATCTATATCATGCAAATGTACGTAAGACAATCATGAAAAGAGTGTGTTCATAGTGCGCTTGATATTCAAGAGATAGTACAAAACGGGCTATGGTTCCAATGAATGCTATCTGGTAACAGCAATGAATAACAAATGCAATTGGAGAAAAAGACACAACCTGCCCTGGGAAGCGTCGTCGTATTAAGACATAACTTATTCATGACTTTAACATGAATGAGTTAATCTATGTCACTGAGGGTATTTAAATTAAACTGGGTATTTGGAGCAATTATATGTGAATCTGCCAATATCTTTTAAGTCAGGCATACACAATGAAACAAATATTACCCTGCCCTGGGATGGTTTTGTTAGTCAATATTCCCAAATTTGATTCACAATTTTTTTAAGCATCTGATTAATCGATTTGTATTGCCCGGATGCTAGGAATTGTATTGCACTGGATTCTGAGAACAGCAAGCTCTCTGCAGCTTTATCGTCTTTTATGTGTCAGTACTAATATTTGTATTGAATAAAACAAATATTCACAAATCTGTGTCTTCTCCTCCTTTATTTTCACGATTTTGTGTTTCATTGTTATTACTCTAAAGTGTAATTGACATTGTGGAACCTTTCCACATATTAGTTTTGTACTGTTACCTATGTCCATGCATCAGTATTCAACAAGATTCCAGAATAATTAGTTAGCACCTGGAACATTCCCCCCATACCTGCCCATACAAGTTGACGGATTGTAACTATGGATATTTGGATATTTGATGGTTAACCAACCTAGATGCCACAAATACAATAGTTCACCTGTTGACACCGGCGACAGCCATTCCAACCCATACAGCCAATATCCTGGGCCAGAACCAGGTGAATGTATTGTTACTGTAACCAACCTGAATAACATACAACAGTTTTTAACGGTGACACCTGACGAAAACATTGATATACATCACACAGTCTAAACCAGGTTGTATGCTATTGCTCGTTGTGGTATCATGCATCTCCAAGCAACAACTTAAATACCAGAAAACAATAGCTTACAGTTATGTACCTGAGCACATAATGAACCCATCCATCCCCCCCCCCCCTCAAATAAATTAGTATAATTCTGATGCTTGTGCTTAACATATGTAAAGATGACAAATTACCTTTAATAGGCCCAAAGGAAATTGTAGCAAGATCTATTTACCGATATACAAGCAGAAGGGTACCGTATATCAGTTCGAGAGCGTAATTTTGTCCCTGCTGGAATTCTAGATCAGAAATGTTTCCTGAGAAAAATCATGACCTTGGCATATGAATATACATTTAACCTCATTGCCCCCTGTGACCTTGACATTAATAATACCTTATAACACCCTTGCATCACCAACCTATGAGGATTACTTGGGTGATTACTTATAAGCTTAGGATTATGTCCAGCTTAAAGGAAAACCAATGCATTGAAAAGGTGGATGAGCCTGTATTCGCAATTACAACCAATGGTCTGTGAGTGACAAGATGCATGGCTGCCACAGACAGCCACGGATGCTGGACAATTACTGCAACATGATCAATTTTAGATACACTACATTTGGCCAGGATGTCAACACCTGATTTCCGTGGCAGGAATTCCTGTGATTCTATTGTTTTTACAGGAATGTAACATCCAAATTGATTCAAAGTTGTGGAAGTGATTTCAGCGAGGTCCATTCAGTATGTCTAAATATTTTTTCTTCATTACCAATGAAATCCCTTTAAACATTAGCACCATGGACATTGCCCTAATTTGACCCTCAACATGACACTTGACTGCAAAATGATCTTGACATTCTCGAATCACCGGTAACCCCACACAAAGGATACTGTAATCAAGCTTCATTAACCCCCTGGGAACTACCGCCTCATGATACAGTCTGTCTGATTGGATCATTTAAGGAAATAGCATGAGATTAGCCTTTCAAGGGAGCAACCCAATCAAAAATAGCATTTTATCCTCTGGGTAAACCATACAGCATTCTTACAGTGTCCTCTGATTGTCAGTTTCATGATATTACCTGTGAAATGACAAAATCAAAATGGGTCAGATGCCTATAGATAGGCAGGTAGGTGCCCAGGGGTTTAAGATGGAGTTTGACTTAGCAAATGGGAAGATGCTAGGTTAACGGTCCTATAAAACATTATCACCATGGACAATGTCCTCAATTGGACTCTAACATGGAGCTTGACCCAAATGCATTGACACCTACATCATCCTATGGGCACTTGCACCGGAGGTAAATTTAGATTGAAGGACTTTTGTTGCCTCCAGATCAATACAGGATGCGAAGAATCCAATACAGGGTGTCTCAGAAAGAGTACCCTCCAGAACGGCCATTTTTTGTTTAATCAATCTTATATTTGTTTTGGTTAATCGATGAAATATGTACTTATTTGCAATATGTTGAAAACAAAAAAGAAAACGGTGGACAATAAACCAAACCAATGAACTATTCCTAAAAGTAATGGACCCCTACTGTGTCCACGGGCTAGCATTAGCAGCAAAAAATGTACATTGTAATTCTTACATAAGCCCTCAGATTAATTTGTTCAACGTAATGCTTAAAAAGCACCTGAAACATTGGCACTCAAGGTCGTTCTCAGAAGGAAGTGACCTAAATCCCTCACACTTTCTCCATATAATTATGAATTTGCAAATTGAATTGGGTTACAGAGCACTGTTCAAAATAATGGCATTGGCGTAGACTCCTACAATGGGCATATTCTTATGATGAAATGGTCTGGGTTAAAGGACGATCATTCATCGTGAATGGGTTATATTCCCTCAAAGTAGGGTTTCCCAGTAAGATGGCATCAAGGGGAACACAGAAAAAACTCTGGGCAATCTGCCAATACTCAAATAAAAAGGGTGCAAGGAGAAAGACTTTATGGTCGTCACAAAAATAGCACAATACAGAAAAATAATGATGCAGTGGTGAGAGAACTGAACAATAAGCTCTAAAACCCAGCAATGAACTTGGAATTTGAGGTATGATTGGTCAGGAGGGGGTCTGAAACTTTATGTTGGGATATATTTGCATCATGGTTCTCCCTAAGTGCTAAGCGGGACAAAGTAGGTTTGCATCATTTTCAGGGAAAATAGTCATTGTTTGGTTATTTTTCACCAGTTTCTTTTCTTGTTTTCCACCATGGTTAAAAAAAAGATATCTTTTCATTAATATAAGATAAACAAGGATAAGAATTGATAAAGTAAGTAAAAAGGACGTTTCTGGGATCGGTAACATTCTTCTGAGACACCCTTGTACATGCACCCCACCCTTCTGTTTTCACCATGTGTTAAAAAAAGTAATATATTTTCATAATATAAAGCTAAACAGGATAAGAATTGATAGAGTAAGAAAAAAATGACGTTTCTGGATGGTAACATCTTTCTGGGACACCCTGTACATGCACCCCCCCCCCCCCCCCCCCCCCCCCCCCCCCCCCCCGCCGGTTACGCCACTTGGTTGGTAGGGGGGGAATGGGGAGGGGATTGAAAGGAGAGAAGAGAAGGTGGGAAGAAGAGGAAGGAGGGAAAATGGGAGGGAAGGGAAAAAGGAGGATAGGAGGCAGATGAAGGAGATACCATTCTCTCTCAAAATGAGACATCAGTACAAAGGCTGTAGATGATTAACATTGAACCCGATGCAGCCGCTGTATGGGGACAAGCCCAAAATTGCCCTTTGTAATGCTTAAAGATTTCAATGTACTGGTATTAAGTTTACTAATATCTTGCCGCCTTCTTGATAAATTAAAGATGATGTAATTATTTCATTTGTTGTCTTCAGCATACCACCACATCGCTCAGGTTACCTGCGTACTGTGCTCCAGTCCTCCTGCTGGAAATGACACCGCTGGAAAAAATGAGACAAATCAGAGACATTTAACATACTCCAATTGTATTCTTGACACCTTTATTTAGGAAGATCTGATGAGGTCTATGCCATTTATTTTTTTAACAGGTATGCCTTTAGGAAACAACAAGAGGAAACAATTGCAGGGGTTTTCAGCTATTCCTATCCAATTGAGCCCAGTTTGCTCAGGGCTGCAGGCCTACATGATAGTGAAGATGTTTGCGAGTGTGTCTTAATCTTTAGCAAGGGCGGATGGTAATTCAGATTGCTGGGAGACAAACCTCAGTCAATGTGGCAACCACACCATAGTTTCTAAAGCACTATTTGACTGGCTAACGGAGGAGGGCTATCTCGTGCTGTTGTGGTCCGGTTATGAGCCATCTCAGACAGGGGGGAGTATTAAACAATTGTGACATCAAAATTTAGGATTTTCGGCCAGCCACTGCCCACCTCAGTGAATGCATTCTGACAAAGTTTCAACTCTAATAGGACTATTTGCACAATCCCGAAATGCATCCCATTCGGTGCCCATTTCCTTCCGGGACTGGTACCAGAGGTCATGTTTAAAAAAAAAATTTGTTTGTTCGTTCGCGTCGCCGAAACAGAGCCTAAAAATTACAATACAAAGACCTTTTCACGTGAAGTTAATCTTACAAAACGTAGAAGAATATCTATGGAAACAAAAAACAATCGGGCACTTGGTGTTTGTTGAAATTAACGACAAAACGTGATATTTGCGATCGTAACTGTGCCCTACTTGTTTCACATGTAAGACGATTACACAACTATAGCGCAACGTCACAGATAGGGTAAGTTTTCTGGTGTTTTCGTTACGCTCTAACGTATGTTTAGGGGGCCGACTGAGGCTGGTAAACGTTCCCGGATGGAAATGGGCACGATATGAGATGCATTTTCGGGGAAGGTGAAAATACGTCTATTGATGCACGTTACTATGATTGCAGCTCACTGAATCAAAACATCAATTACCTTGAATAGGGTGTTGTCTCAAACCACAACCTTAACACAAACACCTCCCTCCCTTTAAGCCACCCAGACCGTACCCATATGTTAGGAGTAAGTTATGATTATCCAGACCATGAAACTCACGCCAAGCACCATGTTATACTTAATGCGACAACTTCCATAAAGTGCTCGGAAATGCGGTCATTTTTTTTAACCTATGGTCATTTAACACTTGTTTTATTGTGCAAGTCAGACGGCAGGCGAGGGAAATTTTCTACTTTCCTGAATTCTGCCACAGAATGCGAGTGAGTAAGTGTAAACGGAACCCACGGCTGGTGGAAGAAGTTTGATGCTATCAATTAGGTAACTCCAATCGTGCTGGTTAACATTCTACCTGGGCGTGTCATTTTTATGTTGAAAAGGAGAGGTCAATAGGAAAAATGGGAGCTGGATCAGAAAAACTATCGAGTATCTTTCAGTCTGGATAACCTTCATTTGTATCCAGCCTTTTGATAAGTGGCTATAATATAATCAAATGTCATTCGTTCCTGCTAATTTTTTTTTAGTGAAATGTTTTATCAATGTGTATTTTGGCGTATTTTAATGCTGCTACTCAGAAAAGAAAAGGTTGTTAACTTTAGAAATGATTTGCTATATCAGAAAATTGAAAAAAAATTGATCAGATTTTTTACATGTCTATAATAAATATATTTGGCACGCTAGTAGAGCAAAATATAACACGTTGAGAGTTTTGAGTTGTAACCACAGCAAGATTTGTTAAACCCTTGGCTGTAAAACGTGTCTTGTACAAACATGAGTACTTCATGCCTAAAAAGACAAATCTCAACATGGCTTAAAAGAGACATGAGAGATTCCAGAATAGAAAGCGCCACCTTCTTTTGAACCCGGGTTTTTTGCATATTTGGAATGCTTTCCAAGGTATTAGACACACCTGAAGTGAATCAGCCGAACACGACGGCCACTGAATAATATGTGATTTAAGTACTTTCTGTTTCATGCACGACAGAAAGTAACGCACAATGTTTTATGGGGACAATACGATAGGTCAGGCCAAGTTCAAAAACAAATGTTTTGCGGTTTTCTTTGTAATTGTTTGTCCAATAAACCTTCGCCACGTTTTTTGGTAGGTGGTCTACAATCGATCCTGTGCAACTTTGAGAGAAATTCGTATTTAAAAAATTCCTCCTGTCACTTTAAATGATGTGTTTACGTAGTATTGGCAATACAGCATATCTTACCCAATTAGCCCTAAATGACCACGAGTCATATGAAGTGTTAAATTTATAATCTTTCAAGTTCATATGGTAGTCTAATGGATTCTCGGTAACTGTAAAAAGTGGTAATGTTGTGTATGTAATTTTTCATGCTTCTACAATTTTAGGTTTTTCACTTGTTGTTAAATTCACCTTTTCAGCTATCCTCATAGCCTTAAAATAAATATTTTCGTGTGTTCTTAATTTTACACTTGCTCAGAAGTGCGGAAAAGCACAAAAATGTAGCGCGAATATTTTCCACTTTCACAGTATCGTTATAGTCAGTAGTGCTCAATGAGCAATATGTTAACAACACTTCAAAAACTCCCCAATCCCCCCTCCCCCTCTCCCAAAAAAGGTTGCTCAAAAAACGGCTGGAGGAGGAGGAGGAAACTGAGCTGGAGCACACCGAAACTTTTGGTAATTTGATTTGATATTGTTAGCGATTGGAACCAATCTATTTTGATCCTATTATTAAATACGCATACATTTATCTTGGGAAGCATTACCATTCTAAGAGGATAAGTCAGAATTCATATCTGTGGTGTTTGTTACTACGCTCATTATAAAGCAGCCATGGCACATTTTCACAAAATATTGAATTTCTTCAATTTGCTTAAATGATAGTCTAGGCCATTGGAAGAACAGAGATATACTTTACAAATAAACATAACATACCCCAAAACAGAAGGGACATTGATATGATGATAAAGACATCCCAGGTAATGTGTAGTCCCAACTTTTAAGTTTTCCATAACTTTAATCAACAAATGTGCTTACATTACATGAATATTTTTGACTAGTATCACTGATATGAAAAACCACAAAAGGTTATATTAGGACCGATCAAACGGTGCATAGCGTGGGAAAAAATGCATACGGCGTAGTGTCTTGTGTTAAACGCCATTTTCGTCGGTTGTTAAAATTTAACGTTCGCCGGCTCGACGCTAAATTAAAAAATCGTTCCGTTTTCCTAAGGAATGTGATTTGGTCTTAATCATTTCGGCGGGACGCTTTTGTATATAAAAGCCTTCAACCATGCAACATATCGACTTTTGAAAATATTGAGGGCGCACCTATTTTTCAAATGTGCCGTGTCTCTTTAAATCCCAGACACTGGATTAAAAAACCCGTAAGTTGTGAATAAGTACTTAAATTACCAACCAAAATAACATTGAATGGTTGCTTTGTTCCTGACCAATAGTATTGACAAATAATCAGCAAAGCCGATCATTTTTAAAATGAAAAATTAACACAAATTTTGTCCCCCATCTCATCGCACTAGATTTTATCAGATAAACTTGAGTTTTTGTTGATGAGGATTACGTTTCACTATTCAGAAATATGAAAATAGGAATGGGTCCCTATTTTGGCCACAAGGTAAAAAAGGATTGGAAACAAAAAAATAAGTAATGTGGCAAAGCAGGTAGAGAGTATGAAATCAAGAGTTTTTTTTTCCACAACCACTTCCTCGGTTTGGGTGACCTTGGTATGAGTATCAACTATCTAGATACACAGACAAATTCCTCAAATGAGTCACCGTGTGATGGGTACTCCATACATACTCCCATTGGACTAGGAGCATACACTATACAGTTCAGATTACTCACTTGGGATACACCCAGTTTGATTAGATGCATTATTTGTGACAAGCGTACTCGGTATCTAGATACACAACCGCTCTTCCCACTTGTTGTACAACGTGTGATGAAATCCATGTGTTACTCCATAGGTAGCTATAGAGTACTTACTGATACACAGCAGATTTCCTCACTATGGGTACAACATGTGAGGGATACTCCATGTGTACTCTTACATATGGCTATGGAGTACTCACCATCTAGATACCACACCAGATCGCACGAAGTGTACAAAAGTGATGGATACTCCATTACTCTCACTTGTGGCTATGAAGTACTCACTATCTGTTTACACAGTCAGATTCCTTACTTTGGTATATTACATTTATAGTAAAAGTCTCGTTGCCGAGCAAGCTCGTGCGCGGAGGGCCCATCCCTCTTTCCTTAGCGTTTGCCAGACTCCTCCATATTAGTTTTTGCTGGGGGGGGGGGGCGGGGGGTTCGCCTCCTTCCCGCACAGCGAGTCTGTAAAAACAAAAAAAAAAACAAAAAAAAAAAAAAAAAAACTTTCCCAGCATTGAATAATGCGGGTACCCATTTATAAACCTTGGTGGAAAAGAGGGATTTAAGGTAAAGTTATGCCTTACTCAAGGCACAACACGTTGGCCGCAGTGGGACTTGAACCCGCGACCTTTGGATTGCGGGACGAGCGCTCAAGCCTGGGAACACACGTTTGCCCTTATTAGAGGGTAGTCCATATGACTTTCTAGTGTGGGAAATAGGAGTACCCACTATCTAAATACACAGCCAGAAGACTTCCTCACTTTGTTAGCACAATTTGAGGTATTCCGGTTGTGACTGATGACACTAGCAATATCTAGTTATAGATACCATATGGAAGTATATCTGTGCTACTTCAAAGTAAACGCTATCTTATGCTCGCAACAGAAGTGTCCTTCAAAGTTAAAAACCAATAGTGTTAAATTGAAGCCATTATACTAATTGTGGTAGGTCTGTGGCTACCAACAGATGCTTTGTATGTACCCACTACATTTGTATAAGACAACCTATAGAATGCACCAACTCAGTAAAGCTATGGCTGGTATTCGGAAAAGGAGACTAAACTTTAGACCTGGGTTTAAACCCGGGTAAGTCCTACAAGAGGGGACTTTTTCATTACAAAAAATACTCTAAATTGTGCTTGACTAGGTGAGAAAATTCATCATGGATGGGCTGTCCAGTCCCTCCATGAGGAATTTTCTCACCCAGTACATTTAACTCACAAGTATTTTGAAATGAAAAAAAGTCCCCTCTTGTAGGTAACCCTGGTTTAAACCGCCAGACTAACTTAGTCTTCCGTAAGAATACCAGGCCTATATCATTTACACTTGCTGTTTTTGGCTCTTCTAGGAACCATTAGTGAGCAAAACCAGCCACTTTATTAACGAATGCTGAAGCAAATTTATTCCAAACCACTTCAAGTCCAAGTTAACAGTAGGCTTGTAGGGCAAGATTTTCTTGCACTTTTACAGATTTGGAACTCTTTTATCGCTATCAAACTCACAGCTAAAATAAGATGTTGTTGGTGAGGCACAACTCTAGGTTCCCTTTCTAGGTGGATAGGTCAAAAGGCAATGTAAAATTACCATCAATCAAGACTTCTTAATCAAGTCAACAGATAGATTAGGTGCTTACATTGTAAATGTGTAACCTCAGGCTATAGTCTCCAACAAAGAGAGTAAAGTTCTAATAGGATGAACTTATTCCACCATTAGTCAATGTATACAGGGATAACGAAGGATCAAAGGTCAAAAGTTCTTTAATTCTCGAAAAATTCAATATGAGCTAGTAAAATCTCAGTTCCCTTGGCCAGTTCAGTAACTTCCATTCACCAGTGTATTAGAAATACACCCTCTTGTTTTGGGTATGATATTGATACCCCGATCACACAAGGTCCAGTTCGGTCAATGTACTGTACAAGTACAACCCACTGGACTGTGTCCTTGGTGGATTGAGCATATTCTAACTCATAGTGATTAGCTTTGAGGCTAGACTTCAGACTAGTTGTTCACACCGTAATATAAATTCCTGAAGTGGTGATATTAGAATTGGAGGGATGAGATTAAATCCTAAACAATTTACATGGTTATGTAGGCGCTTGAAAGGGTCTCAAATAATGTGCTTTCATATTGCACATCTCGAAAGGATGAAATCGGAGAGGTTTAATATCACTTGTAGGAGTGCTCTCAAAAAAGGGGGTGGAGAGAAGAGAGATTTTTTCACCAAATGGAAAAAAAATAATTATCTTCTCCTCTTTAGGGGAGAGTGGGGGGGAATTCCAGCCCCCCTTTGTACATTTTCTATTAATCCTTTAATTGAAAGATTACAGATGATATCTCTGGTTGTTGGCTATGACCCATGTCCATAGCAACACATAATTAATAACAATTAGAAATCTATGAGTTATCATTAAAACATTAATTAAATATTATGAACTAATCTTAAGGGGCTGGAATTACCAACCCGGATGTGGGTTAGTCCAGCCCCCCATCCGAGAGTAAGTGATATTACATTGATAAGCAGTCCCTTTATCAGTTTAGATATTGTAGGGTCCTTATATATAATGTTGAACAACACATTAGGCCTACTAGTCACCTGGGTTCGACTGAAAGATCACTCAGTGTATTTTAGGGTATGCCCATTTGTAACCCTGTGAATCAGCAGACCTTTTATGAAATAAAGTGCACCTCTGCACTTTATTCTGTTTAAGTCTGTTGAATTCATCAGGGTCACAGTGACCCAGGGTCACTAAACCGCCATACCGGTACTTTACACAGAATTGATGGTTAAGTGAAGTGTATATAGAGATCTGTGTAATTTCAACAAAGGGTGGTGGAAGTCGGGGTTGAGAGGGATGGGGCATTCATTATGAAATTAAATTATATTTAACTAGAAGGTTATATAAGATTGTACATTATATTTCCTGTAAATACCACCAAAATAGCACCAAATGCCAAAAAAAAAGCATGTTTTAAACAATTTTCTGGGCCCTATACTCCATGGCTGGTATTCAAAAGAACTTAGTCAAAACATAAACTTTTAGTCCCGGAATAAGTCCCCTGATGAAGGCCTCTTAATTTGTTGTTTTAATAGAAGATGAAAGGGAGGGAAACAACTGCAAATAGAAAAGTTGGGTGTCCTCCTGTACCTTTGTTCAATTTGCAACAACCTGGAAACAATATAGGAGAAAAAAAATCTTGATGTCCTTCACCAATACGACTCAGGTTGTACTACCAGGGATCAGTTTCTTTGTGAATATGGCAGCCCAGCAGTGATATTTCTCATTTGCTCCAAACCACATGGTTTTCCTGAATATAAAAAGTGATCGTTCCCCCCTTAAAATGGTAATTTTTGCACGCACGGTATTCCCACCATCCCATAGTCCTTACGCTCCAAGACTGTACCAAAAATTCTTTCTGTGATATAGTCCACCTCCAGGTCAAATGAGTAGAGCACAAAGACCATCGCCATTTATACAGGAAGCAAACAATAAAAGAGAAAGGACGATGTTTAATTTAATGTTATCTACAGCAAATGCTTCCATTCAATGTCTAGATAATCTATCAGAATTCCAACGATCAGACGACCTGATATGCGACGTTTTCTCACTGTAAATAATGTAAAACATTGAATGCCTACTTTAGGGGGATTGGCATGTGTTAGAGAATCTTGTTCGAACACGCTTCGCTCAATTTCCCAAACCTGGGCATTCGTTTCGAAAAGGAGTGAACGAATCTTGCAGGTAAAAAACTCCAGAAGTCAGAAATAGCTTCCCTGATTATTGTTAATCTGTTGCAATGTCAGGTAGAGCATGAAGAGCTAAAGTAAGTAAAATCTTACTGCATTATGTTCAGATTATTTGAATATTCCTGCCTGTAATCTTGTGTAACACCACAACTAACGCAGCAATGAATTACCTCAAAACTGGTCCGTTTTCCCCTAGATCCACCGGGTGCATTGCAATCCCTGGACTGGTTTCAGTGTCAACACTACAGGACCTTAAAGGTGCAACAAGAGTATTTTTGAGGCACCAAAATATGGTGTCATAATAGTAATTTCATATAGATTAGACACTCAATAGACTTCCTACCTTGTATTTGGCTACCTTAAATGTCTTAAAGAGAGAAGAAGAAAAAAGGTGATTTTGAATTGCTTATATTTCAATATAAACTAGGCTGAATTTCGTATTTTGCTCCTATACAAATAGCATTCCACAATTTTTGTCCCAAAGAAACATTTCTCCGCTTAACCCTTTCAGATGGGGATGTTTTCGATAGAAAAGCTAATCAGGGCAAAAAAATTAGTAGTTTTGAATTTTTTAGGGACACCTGTGTGTGAACTCTTGTTGCAACGGCACCTTTAAAGACTCTCTGTCAAAGAATTTTTCATGACCTTAAAGAACTTGAAAGTTCTCAACTTGTACACAGAGAAAGGTGATGCAGGGCCGTAGGGAGGATTTATTTTGGGGGGGTGGGGGACGTTTGAAAAAAAAGGAGAGCTTTTTGACTTTTGAACATTGTATCATCAAAAGTGGACTTTCTTGTCAAAATTTCTCAAAATTTTGGACCTTTATCCAAAAATCACAGTAAAAAAGTGGACCTTTGCGGAACCGCACCCCCCCCCCTCCCACGTACGGGCCCCCCTGGAAGTATGTAGCTACAACTCATACACATAAAAAATTTAACCGACTCCAAGATCTTGAGTGAGATTTTTGCAATATAATGACTTTTTAATGGCTTTATATTTTGAATCAAAGACGTTAATGACCACTATTAACCCTGCCCGGATATGCCCCTGTTAGACACGACCCATCTATGCAAAACATGCAATAGCACCCATGCCAGGTGTACAAACGTGATGAAAATGCATGGGTATGAAGCAAAACATTAGTTTCTGCTGCCCAGTTAGCTTAAAAATAAACAGTACGTCTCACATCAATAGAAACTTGCCTCTTCCTTTATTTTTGTTATTGTCATTTTTTTTCTGACTCAAATGCATGAAACTACTCATCTTTAGAAAACTAAACTTTTGTTTTACATTAAAACAAAATGTTTGACTAATTATTTAAATGCGTTCCTTTAATTTTGAAATTGGTTTAATGTGACAGTTTTTAGCAGGTTTATCCCAAGATTTACATTGTACAAATTAAAAAGAAAAAATTGAATTGCTGATACTCTAGCAAAATATGGGCCAGAACATAAACAGAAAATGCCACCAGCACCCTTTGAGACAC
>JAMKCH010058399.1:0-84962 GCA_023653785.1 Ophioderma brevispina | reverse complement strand
CATAAAAAGAAACTAGAAAATTAAATGTATGGTCGGTGGTTATATATGGGCATCTTCTATCAGTAGAATCTCTGTCGCCCCATGAATGATATTTTTTTCCAACTGTCGACAAAATCATCAGAGTGATTGATACACTCTTGTCCTCTATATGAAAGGGTTCGTTCAGCGAACCAAAAATAGTATGCACCTTTTATGGTTCTGTAAGGAAACTTTTTGGGTTCTCAGATTTTAAGAACCATTTTGAGGGTTCCATTCTGAGGGTTTCCTTGTAGAGGACAAAAAAGGTTCTAAGCCATCCCAGATAGCACCATATATTGCCCCAACAATGGTTTCCCCTTCCCCCCCTCCCTTCCACCCCCAACCTCCGTAATTTTTTGGCATCGGCAATAAACGTGGCTAAGCATATTGGGCCACTATTGGTTTTTCCATTGGAAATGTGATATCGGCTTCTATCGGCCTCCTTTAATGGTCTAATATGGCGATCATATTGTGGCAATCGACCACCCAACAGCCAATATAGAGCCAATTATTGGGATAACGTTGGCCCACAGCCAATAGGCTGTAAGGCCTAATTGGTTGGCCTAAAAAAGCAGGGTTGCATAAAACAATAACAACATACAGAAAATACGCTAAAATCTCTCAAGGACGGTGTTTGATCAGAACACAATAAGTTTCAAAAATATTATCTTTTTTTACTTAAATATATAACCAATTTCAATAAAAATGAACTATTTGACTAGCTCAAATTATTTAATTAATTTATGTTTAAATATAAGCAGGTGAAAATAATTTATTTGCCAATAAAAATATTGATATATTCCCAATATTGGTTCAAATCTATTACAAGAATTGGCCCAATATTGTGCCAACATTGGCCACGGCCCAAATTGGTCCAATTTTGGGCCGATGAGCAAATAATATTGCGCCGATAACTGTAGACAATACTGTACGATATTGAGTATATATATTGGGGGCCTATATGGGCCACAATACTCTCCATGTTATATGGGATAATTTCTTTCTTCGGTATATAGCAAAGTGTGAACATTGCTATTAGCACGTTTATGCAATTTTGTATATTTGTGTGAAATTGATTAGTGATGCACCAAACTCTTAGCACTAAAATAATTGTCTGACTTTGGGGCAAATTGTAAGTCAGTGTCTCAATGATTATCAAAAAGCCATGAAAAAACTTTAGCAACACCATTGTCACTTACGAAACATGTTAACAATGTAAACTGTCTCCGTATAAAAATTAAAATTGTAAGAATTACAGAATTTTCTGCAACTTGTGTCGGACGTAGCACAACTGAAGAGGATTTGTATAAACAGGGAGTATGATGTGGATTGTCTCATGAAAACATATTAAAAATTAACAATTGTGCCTGGATATGAGATTTTCCGCAAAATTTGCTATTCCTTTCCAAGTATTTATGGGACCGTGGGAAACGAGCATCGCTATACACAAAACAGCGAGTCGGGATACCTAAAAAAGTTGTGAATAAGCTGTTCTCAATGTATTTAGTGAAAATGAAATAATAAAACACGCAGGTGACGGAACACGAAATGTTTTTATTTTTTTCCACCTTTAAGAAATTGCCTTATTATAAATCTGTTTAAAAAAACATTGTTAAAAATTTCCGTAAATTAAGAAAACTGATTTTCCGTAAAATTTACGGTTTTTTTTTTTTTTTTTTTTTTTTTTTAAAAAAAAACAAAAAACATTAAAAAAAATTACTTTACGCGAAAGATTTCAAAAAACATTCTGGCAAGCAATATTTCCGGACTTTTTTGTTTTTGGCTCCGTAATTTTAAAATTACGGAAAAATTCTGTTAAAAATACACATTTTTCCATAATTGAAACAAATTTCTGTAAAATTACTGTCAAATTTTCGTGAATTACAGAAATTCTGTAAATTTACCCCTAAAAATGTCTGGAAATACTGCTGCCAGAGAATTTCCGTAAATGTACGGAAATTTTGCTGGCCCTCCCATAGGAGGCCAGCTTAGAGCATCAGATGGAAAATGACCTTCCTTTGGACACGTAGCCTACGACAAATATTTTTTTACAATTAACAGCAGCAAAGTAGTCGCTGAAAATTCATTTAACCAACAAATTGTGATTCATCAGTTTTATTCTGCTACTTTATTCACATGAATTAGGGTTGTAAACTGTTTATTATTCATAAATGGCTGTTTCCTATTTTATTAATTATAGTCATAATTATTTATTATTCATGACTTATTAGGAATGAGCAAGACACATATATTCAATTGTAGTCTTGCTCCCATTTGTTCGAAATCGGTATTTTGATGAATACGCATTCAGGGAGCAGAGAGTCTAGAAAAACGGGATCTCGCCCAAACCTATCGATGACCCACGCCTTATGATCTATGATCTCTGTTTGTTTCCGTGACCGATTGGTTGAATTGCTTACGCTTGTTGTGCGTTATCAAAAACATTGCAATTGATAGCATTATGGAAGTACGTAGAGAAACATTCAGGTGCTTACTGTATTTATAGGTCTAATTTCTGTAGCACCATTGACGAGGTACTATTCGGAGAACGAGTCATGGCAAAGCGCGGACAATATTGTGTTTGGGTTTTTGCAAAGACACGATTGATTATTATCCCAACTGTTCGGCTTCATTTCAAGTATCTCTTTTAACATGCGGTGATGTCGAAGTGCAATCCGCGGAGCCCTCCTCCTAATACTGGTAAAACTAACAACAACACGATTAATGAGCAACATTATTCGAGTATCTGCTACTTGTGTTTTATTTGTATACATCACATTCCCCCAACACCCCCACCTCTTCCTGCCTCATAATATGCACACCGGTTCTTCCAATATCATACAAAGCAACCTGCATCGGGAGGCCAGCATAGTTTTTTTTCCAAATACCCAGTATTTTAACAGGGTAGGACTGGAGAGCAAGCTGGTAAAGGAATAGGGATAGAGAGTCTCTATAGCGACATTATGGGGAGATCTCATGGCTGCTTTTCAATCGATAGGAGAGAGACAAGCAATGCGGGGGGATTCAAGTGTATTATTGAGTATCCTACTCGATTGTACAAAGTGCTTGGGTGCCGTCGATTCGTCAAGTTCTGCGATCGTCACAGACTAGTGCAATTTGGTCAATGGTTTCCTGATAATCTGACATGAAGCATGGCATATCCATTTGTGATGAAAAAGAAAGAGAACGGTGAATGCACAGCAAATTGCCGGTTGCTACATACGAGTCAATTCAAAGCTCAGGATACGTTGAAATAATTTGTTTTTTAGTTTTTGATCTGTAAATTCTGGTTTGGTAAATATTGTATATATGGCTGATCCAATTTTACCATTCCATTTAAGGGCATAATGATGATGATGCGAATTTCTACACGAAATCACTTCAACTCACTAATACCAATAATTTCATTTGATGAATCAAAAACTACAATAAATATCCTTTTAACCTGAATATTAATGATAATGATGATGATGAGTTAAACAAAAACTATGAAATTAAACAACGATAAATATAATGATTAATGGCAGTGATACATTAATGATCGTCCATAAGAGTTTAAAGAATTCTAACTTATTAAGCTTAATTCACTTTATGCTCAGTTTAAGAAATGATTATAACAAACTGATTTTATTTAAAAACTCTAATTGATTACGACCATACCCACTCTTACTATCCATAATGAAGGTTGACACTATGTTACTCTAATAAAAACTGTTAAAATGGGTATGGTTTTTAGGGTGCCGAGTTCTGAACACTGAATTTTAAACGTGCGTGATTGATTTAGGCCCTAAACTTAATGCCGAGTAATGATTACGAATTCATTTTCAATTGAAATTGAAAGCAAACCCCAAAAAAAACACTATCGTTGGCGTCATTTATAGACATCCCGATAGATGTGTTAGTTGTGTTCAATCGTTGTTCACTACTACTAACCTAACTACACCATAAATTTGATAACGGGGAAAATCGAGGTTTTGAAACTCCGTCATCTTCCTTAATATTTTTATAATACACTCTAGAAATAAATGTTCAACATAGAACCCGTTTTTGGCCTGTATTTTTCACACTAAGCAGTGTTAAGGTTCTATCAAGAACCTTAAAAAGTTTATGAAAAACCTTCCAAATTTAATTATGCCTAGGAAAGTTCTTTGTATTTTTGTATGTGTTCACATATAATTTTGAAAAGGTTAAGCCACATGAAAGGCGGTGATTTGTGTTGATGTGAAAACCTTTTGAGTCCAAAATAATTCATGGCCCCCCAATTTTTTTTTCTTCATGTTATACCAAGAAACTACGGCCGTCCTCAGGAAGGCGTGCTTTATTACCATCCACTTGAAGGGTTCCTATCGTTTAAGGTTCTACAAAGAACCCTTTTCTTGGCATACAGAACCTTTGGTGGTTCTATAAAGAACCCCATGAAGATTTGTTAGAGTTCTTCTAGAACCAAAAAAGGTTCTTGTAGCCAGAAATGGTTCTTTGTAGAACCTTAAACTCATAGGAACCCTAAAACAAAGACACCCTTCAGAGGTTCTTGGTGATTTAGAACAGAAAGAAATTATTTTATATGAGCCACAAAAATATTTAGAACCAAAGTGTCATCATTGCCTTCCACATTGCTTAACCTTTCCCAAAATATATGTGAACAGAAGCATTCTAGGCGTATTTATTAAAAAGGTTTTCATAGAACTTTTTAAGTTCTTTATAGAACCATAGAAAGCATAGGGTGAAAAATACGACGAAAAAGTGGTTACTTATGTTGAATCCTGGGATGTTTTGTCTTAAGGAGTGTTTAATTTAGGTGTTACCCTCATATTGCAAAATTAAATCAAGAATCCCAAGTGTAAATCAAACCGGATGTTTTTATGCAAGCATTATTTATCAATTTTAAGATTAGATACCCGCGAGAGATCCTATATTGTAAACATGGCTTCCTAATCCTATAATTATATTTACTCGAAATTACACCAAATGTGTAACTATAATTGCTAAACTCTAATACCACCGCCAGTATGGATTCCAGAAGAGCTTTATACTAAATCACTATCAGTGATTGTATGCAGAAAATCGAAAAAATCATCAAAATCAGTTTTTTTTTTTTTTTTTTTTTTTTACAATTGTCTTAACATACCTGCAAATAGTAAGACCAAAAACAACCTATAGTATAAGGACAAAATCGGACATTTTAGTCATAAGTGTCCCTTCGGACCATTACTAACAATACATAATTGAAATGGAGTTCGTATCTTTGAACACTGCCGTTTTCTTCCTTTGCTGTCGATTCCGTTGAACGAAGAACGTACGAGAGTTATACAGAATTTCCTTCACTTTTAAAGGAAATATGTCAAGATTTTTGCAGCTTCAGGTTGACCTTTACATTCATAAAATCAATGTCATTACATCACGAATTCCCGAAAAAAAAACTAATACAATTGATTGTTAAAATTAACAAATAGAGGCATTTTAATTTGTGCTTTTTTGACATACGAGAAAACGGGCGGATTTTTTTCGCCACGGCTTCAATGATCAAAGCGCCACAATTGGCCTCTCCTCGTGACGTCAAAGTGATGACCAAAACATCGTGTTGACTAGGGGAATGGTGTATTGCTGACACTGGTAATATGATGGCTTAATGAAAGTAATAATAAAATTAGAAAAAAGTTACAGAATGACAATATTTGTTTCAGTTCGTTGTGTTTAATTATTATTACGTGGCAACACTGAGATATGATGGCACAACGACGTAAATTATGGATGGTCATCACTTTGACGTCACAGTTTGCCTGCGAGGGGATTTGTCGGAAATCTTTTCGAGTAAGTATTGGGGGGAGGAAAGGAAAAATTAAAAGGGCAAAATACTCAACAAATGTGGGACAATTTTCAACTTATTTTGATTTATATTAATCTACGTTCCTTTAAGATTTCCATCCATACCAAATTTTCCAAATATTCAGAATCATGACATAGTTCTAAGCTATTCCTGCAAATTTCTGGTATTTTGACTATTCGGATAAATTCAGGCTGATAGTGGACGAACACGCGTTTAGCATCAATTTTTCGACTCCTTAAAAAGGCTTAGGTATATTCCGCAAATAGGGTTCGCTCTTCCGGATCTTACAAAGGCGTCACTATACGAAAGTTAAAAAGGTTTGCAATTCCGAATCTAAAAGGGTTCGTTATTGCGAATATTGAAAAAAGGTTCGGTATTCCGAAACCAAATACCGTGTTCGTTATTCAGAAAGGACATCGCCGGATAGGGAGAGAAGAGGCCCTCTATAATCATAATAGTTATATTTCACCATCAATTTTGAGGTGTTGGTGACAACTATTTATCATGTACCGCAAGGTGTTTTTATCCCAAAATACACTTGTACTCAGAAAATCGAGAAAAGTCTGAGAAATCAGGGGCATGCTCTCGGCAAAAAGCAAAGCTTCGAGCATGCCTCCTTTCAATGACCTTGATACTTATATGAAGGAAAAAGGAAGATGTTGCCATAGCTGCCCCTTTGTCATGGAGCTTGTAAGTGAGACCATATAGATAGACCTTTTGTCGTCATAAGCTATAAAGAGGCTACATGGAGGCAGCCCTTATAACAATACCCAAATACATATTAGGCGTCTGGCTGCAAGATTTGGATTATATAACCGTCTCACACCAAGGAGACTCTGGAGACAACAAATGGCCATGGCCGCGCTATTTATATCACGAGCAAGTAAACTCACCACCTATGAGTAATCATTCCCATGGCGCAGTTCATAGCTTAATACCAGTGTAATTGATCAAATACATCCCATGTATTTTAGTTACGATTTATGATACCCAAGGATGTGCCATGGTCAGAGTTGTTAACCATGTGCATCCAAGGCTACTGAACAGAGCCCTTGGTAGATTAGCAGCCTTACCATATAGTGATATGGCATTGTTTGTATGTAAAAAGTCGTAGCTATGTGTGGCAATTCCATTTGTGTTCCGGCCCCCCGGAAAACAAAAAATGCAAAAAGAGGTCTTTCCACCCCAAGATTCAGAACGCAACGCACATATATGTTGCTAAGTAATATAGCGCACATTCCTTGCAACGCTCGGCCATTGTGGGTCTTGGGTGTGGAATGGAAAGTTACAAATACAGAAATTTTAAAGTACCATGAAGCCTGTATTATAACTTTATATAACCGGATTTTGGGGAATTTAGTAAAGTCGGATTTTTTGAAAACCTAGCAAAAGAACAACTTTGAGCAGTCGCTTTATTATGCAAAAAGTTTCAAGTCATCCGATTCTCATGAAAACTATGAGGGCGTCCTTCATTCTTTCCGGCGATGTCCTTCAAAAGAGGTTCGCTATTCTCGAAGTTTTTTCACATTTATGACATTGGAGTAATGAAGATTTGATTATCTTCGTTTGTGCTTAAAAGATATTTTTTAACACTTTTATTTGTATTTCAAATTGTTTGGATGCTAGTTATGAAAAATGGAAAATGGCGGCCATGATTTAATGTTAGCATATGCCTACCAAAAAAAAAAATACATGAACCACATAAAATCGGGTGCTAAATTGTGGCATCGTCGGTCAAAGCTCAGATACATGGAATCATCATGTTCAGTGCTCCAATGTAAAAACAAAATCGGACTAAACGAACCTTTAAAAAATTCGGTTTTTGTTTATAAACGAAACACAGAGTGTGGTTTCGGACACCGAACCTTTTACAATATTATGAATAACAACCCTTTTGAGATTCGGAATGCGAACCCTTTGTAGAATCTCGGATAGCTAACCCTTAAGATTCGGAATAGCGAACCCTTTGAAGCTTCGGAATAGTGAACCTTTTAGATTCGGATATCGAACCTTCAGAAAGAATAATACAACCTTTGGAAAACGAACCCTTTTGTAGGTGCTGAATGTCTGTGATTCAAAAATACGTACTACAGCTAATGAAATGAGGTGTTTGCATAAATATTGAAGTAAAATCAAATTTATGGTAAGTTTTGTTTTGAATGAAGCATGGAATTGCTAGCGCCGACCGAGTCATTTCTAACATTTAGTAAAACTGCAGGCGGCATTCATGTTATTCAACTCATTTTTAAACAATTTGAAGAAAAAACTTCTGTAGTGGCAAAAGGGGCCGAAAAGCACCGTATGTGTGTAATTAGAAGATGAGTCTATACTAGTATTTACCGTCGTGCACAGAAATAGACCATTTAGAAGAGAAATGCAAGTTCTTTTCTATATTTGTTTGTCCAATCAAACTCAATAGGCGTTTATATGAAGGACACAATTTTAGCATGTGGACAAGCATTATGATATGTAACAAAAAGCGGATTTGCCAGGGACAAAAAACATAGGGCTTTTTGTATGCTGGCTACAAACGACAGGTCTAAAGCAATACTTTTTGGGGTTCATGATCAACATGGGCGTGTTAATTTTATTACAAAGTGCAAGCGGAGATATTTTTAAAGCATCATTTGCGTCATATGCAGTGATTTCAATATAGAATAACATCGATAAGATTTCTTACCTTGTATATTGCTACAAAAATGTCCTTTAAAATAAAGAAAATACGATTTTGCATTTAATTTTCCCCGCCGAACAAGTTCGGGAGGGGATAAAAAGGTCTCCCTCCGTATGTTATGTCCGTATGTCGTTATTAAAAAGTTACCCCTGGACCTGTAATGTCCGTTATAAAACTGTACCCCTGTGAACATTTTGGCATATCTTTTTTCTGGATGAGCTCGATGCCAAAATTTGGGTATATTGTATAAGGAAAATCCCCTACTCACCATGCAATTCATTCCCCCAGGTCTTCCCTGGGTCGTCAGGGGGGTCGGGGAAAAGGTCAAAAGAAAAGGTCAATATTACACAAAATGCACATGTTGCCATATTGTGTATATTTATCTGATTTTTTGGTATGGGCTACGATGATATACTTGGTGGAAAAAGCGTGTTGATGAGGTCCCTCGACTCGATTTAGATTTTGGTTATAAACTCTTCTCATTCAGTATCTCATTTTGCATACTTATGAAAATTTTCCCGCAAGGCTTTGTGGTACAAGTTTTCTTGGAGTGTCTGTAAGGCGTACAATGATGTACGGGTGGAAGGAAGCGGACTGAGGAGTTTTGACTGATTAGATTTTGGGCATATTTCGGGCAAATTAAATATGGCAAATGAGCTAATTATATCAAATATCCGTGTAATTGCTAGGTGGGATAGGGCAAGTAATCCACAACAAAGGTATTAACATATAATGCATACCCATGTTTTTCATTGAAAGTTTTTTTTTTTAGTTTCTGTGGTTTTCTGGTTGCAGCACGTGGATCACTCCTTTTGGGTGCCAGCCTGTTTACATTTCTTGGAAATGTTGAAATCCGTACAATTCAGTGTTTCGCCCCCGTTCCATACCCGCTTACAGGGCCCAAATTTAAATTGGTTACATTATTTTTTTCAAAAATAGTGGTTGCCAAATTGAATAAATTATCATATTTTTTACTAATTTAGTTTTATTTTAAGGGAATTTTTGCCATATTAAGTTTAAGATTTCTTGAGTCATTTTTATCAAAGGTAACCCTTTTGTGATTCGTATTGTACACTTCATACATTGCAGTTTGCATTTTTGGCATGTTATGATCGCGACATTCGGCGGGCGACATATTTTACGCATCGCGTAAATACGAGTTCGCTTGTTGTGCAATATAAAACCCCCTGAATTTTTGATATTTGCTCCATACTAAATTATTCACCCGTAGAAAGAACATTCTAATCTGTATCTTTAATTCCAGATATGGAGGGAATTTGACGTAAAGTTTTACATTAGTGCAAAAATCAAGCCCTTCAATTTTTAGGACACTGATTATGAGTATGATTAGTCTAATGGACGCAAACATAATACCCCCGGGCACGCGCTCTGTTATTCATTTTGTAACATAGTCGTTGACCGTGATTTTTTTTTTGCGTTTGAAGTATGAACATCGTGATTGGTCAGTGGGTGACCCGATCAAGGACCTACAAACTTGTTAGAAATTCCTTAAATTAAGAAGATTATTTTCGTTTAAATGTACGGAATCTGTTGTGAAAACATAAAAATAAAAACAAAAAATATCAAAAAAATGTTTAAGTGACGGAATGTTTTCAAAATTTCTAGCAGCAATATTTCCGGACTTTTTTTCTTTTCGTCATGTTTTAAATTAGGAAATTCCTGTAAAATCCACATTTTTTCCCCATAATATTAACAAAGTGCTGTAAAATTACTGTCAAAGTTCGTTAATTGACGGAAATTCGTAAATTTACCCCAAACAATTCTGGAAATTCTGCTGCAGAAATGTCCGTAAATTTACCGGAAAATTTTCAACATGTTATATTTTTTTGGCAGCATTCATGATTTCCCTCATATGAAGCTTATAACTTACATTCTGAATACAAATTTTTGATGTAGTCGTTTGCTGTTTGAAATTATAGTACAGTTAAAATGTGTAGCTAAATATTCGCCCATTGACATGGGTGTTAATAAACTTGTTGTCGACCCCATTTGGAGACGTTTTGTTCATAAAAGGAAACATTTGCTATGGGCCTTGAATTTCACCGGACTAATGGAAAATGTGAACTGTTTTTCTTCGGATACTAAAGTTGCGATTTTGATGGGGGGTTAGTGGAGGGACGAGGTTGTCGATCGGTCACCCACCTTATAGTCTCTGTTTCAAATCTACGCGAGTGGTGTAAAACTGATAACTAATGCACTATGCAATGTTACAAAATCTAAATTAATTGGTAAATCTTGCAAAAATATAAAATATAACGCACCAAGGGGGAAAATTCTCATGTGTGTTTTGCGCTCAATTTGTATTAACCTTTATTAGTAGAGTGCATTCTACTATCAAGCTCTACTGCCCATGTGTCGAATTGATATCAGATAAAAGACCTTATTTATTAAATAGAAAAACACTATTTTCTATTAAATGCTATTTTGTTTTTAAAACTTTTTATTTTTTTTTTTTTGCTTTTGTTGCGTATTATGATATCTCAAGATTTACTATGTGTTTATTTCAGCAACGTTATAATACCCTAAATCTTTCGATACGTACAAACGAAAAAAAACCGTGTTGCTAATTTAGACATTATGCTGTCACCATCCTCGATATCGCTTCGTTTTCGTCTCTATTCTTTGTCTGATATTAATCATGGGCGTGTTTAAGTATGAGTGGTGATTTGCCTCTTTTTTTTTTGCCATTACTCTAAATACAAGAATTTCACTAGACAAACCGACATTTAGATTTTATAATGCACCCAAGGACGCCATTATTAATTCATGTATATAGTCTAGTGTCTAATCCAGTATCCTTGAATGATAGTAGGTGGGATCGCACAAGAGTTAAAAGACGCTTAAAAGAGCCAAAATGTAGGGAAAAACAATATTATACTCTATAGTTTTTAATTTATTTTGAAGGGCATTTCGATGATCCACAAAGCCTCGTCCCCGGCGAACCTAAATAAAAGTGAATTTTTATATCAGCTGAACCTTTATTAACCTTTATAACCAAGCGTACTAATCTTACAATGCAAATTCGGTCCCTTATCGCTAAGAATTTTTAACGCACTATGCCTATGGAACCGTGGGAAACAAGCAATTTGCTCACACAAACCAAGCAAAACCGCAATGTCGGAATCAACTAAAGTTGTGAATAAGCTTTTTGGCCCCGAAATGTCTATTAGCTTGGAATGGGCTTTAGAAAAAACAAACAACACTTAGCAAACGTACCATCAATCAGGAATTTCACAGGACAAAACACTGGGAACCACCAAAAAATTATTTTGTGAAAAATTATATACTGTCATAATTTCTGAAACAATGCCACGACTGTACGTTTTAATTGCCTTTTTTTTTTTTTTGAATTTCAAACTTAGTCCATGCAATGCTGAAATAACCCATACAATACAGGATACAATAATACAAGAAGCTGAAAACCAGACATATAGGCATAGTCACGCCATATTAGAATTCGCTCGCTTAATACCATTGACAACAGAAAATTATAAAATAGTTACGGAAAAATGTTGAGATTTTAAAATGCAAGCAATATTTTTATCCTTTTGTTCAGATTTACCATTATTTTTATCACAAAACGACTGGTAACAGAGCTAACCCTATTGTTTACCAATTAACTTCATTTTACCAAAAACTGTACCAGCAAAGTGGAAAATGCCAAGCATTACCTCTGTAATCCAGCTTTCCCTTTTGTTTTTTCAACAATTAGAAGCCCCGTAATTATTGCAACGCGACTGTGGAACATAGCGGCTAATACTATTGTATAAATTTACTATAAATGTGCACCAGAAAGAAGAGAAAAAAACAAAGCAATATTTCCTTATCGCGAGCTCACATCACGATTATTGTCCTCCATCAAATAATGTTGCCGAATTGGTTTGTGGCCGACTTGGCGTGTTGCCGCGAATTGGTTGTGCCGACTGGGGTTGTGCCGAATTGGCTGTTGCCGATTGGGTTGTTGCCGATTGACTGCATTCCCCATTCTCCTTAAGGGCCATGACGGCAGAGGTTTGGAAGCGCACCGGTCTTAAGTCTTTGCTGCGATTTCCGAACCAACCACCGCTGAATGGGTAAACTTGCGGATGAAGGAGCCTGTACTCTTCTGGTAACGACGAATCTCACTAGAGCAACGTACATGTCTGTAACGATGAGGTTTCTTCTTCACGCCACCGGTAGACGGAGCTGATTTTTCCGAGGCTGCTTGGGTATCACTGCTTGCGGTGGGCCTTTCCTCCATGGACTTTTCGTGCTGTCCTGGCTGTACGAGCCATTTTCCGACCTCCTTCTCTTCGAATAGTATGAATGAATGAATTTTCGCCAGTTTCATGGTTCGCTCCCATTGAGCAGGGTCACTGCAAAATTTTGCTTGACCCATGGGATTCAAAATCGGTTCACGAGAACAGGGACTGGGTTTACGGGGTGAACTCAAACTGGACGCATAACCCCCGCAGCCGCGCGAAAGTGGATGTAGCTGCTAAAAATAACACGGGGATCGTATCTGCTTCATTCAGTCCACCGGTAAGGGTTATAGCCGGCTGACTTGTTTCAGTTGTTAGACTTATGGACCCAATCTTTTTTAACATTCATTGGGGACAATTGAATATAATTAGTAAAGAACAATATCCAGATGTTGAATCTAAAAAGGACTTTATTATGGGAATAACAGCCAATTTTTGGAAAAAAATAAAGAGTTGATGACGTCACGGCATTGATTGGTTTATTATTTGCTTCGGGGGACCCATAGTAAAAATGAACTACGTATCCCTACATTGGAAAAAGCAACCGATTTATCGTAATCGTACGTCGGTTTTGAATCAGTAGGGAAAAGGTAAATTATTGTATGTGTAGAATAAGACACGGTGTCTTTTGGAAAAAAATAATAGCACTTTGGGGAGAGGGTCATGTACAGACCTTGATTTAAACATAGTCGGATTTATATACATCGGTCGCCCCCGAAGAGCAAACTGATATATGATACCTGACACGGGACCTGGTACCTGACACGTGACACCAAACTTTTCATCTCGTTACCGTTGACAACTACAATACGGCAAAGCAGCAAGCATTATGTATCTCTGTTGTCACAGCGTAAGCGATCAAGACTTGTGAGACTATACACGTGGTTCTGTACAGGGAGGTAGGCACGATCTGCACGATTTGGTCATTGGGGGGGATTTCCTAAAAAGGGAATTTGTGAAACTGCTACAGCATGTACTATGGCCGTCTCGGTCCCAGGACATTAAAATAATCATCTCTAAACATTTGTTAAAAAGATCTTATTAAAAAGATAAAACATTTAAAAAAAAAAAAAAAAATATGAAGTTCACATCAATCATGCTTCTGTTAACAACCTGTGAATAACTCAAAACTCCAGAAAACTCCCCTGCAAAAGTAATCTCTATCAAACATACTTCCCTTGAACATACGCGCATGGCTAACCCCCACCCCCCCAGATGCTACTGCGCTCTGTAGCCATGCGACCGAGACTCAATATCAAAACCAGCCTATTTAAGTATTATAGCAACCCAAACCATTGCACTCCTGGGTTCTGGGTGGTTATGCAACCAGATGTATGTGTTTGTGTGTGTTTACGATGCTGTCACAAGCGCTGCCCACCGAGCATCAGTATCTTCTTGTGCTTATGCAAGTAGATATATGGGAAAGTCGGGCGTCGGACAGGTTAGCCCCGAGCGCAGTGGGGCCCTCTTTCTATGCTCCCTTTCGGTCTGAACACTCGGAATCGTAACGTTGTCACGGCGCCCTCATTCTCCCATACAGCGATGCATAACCGGTGTGTGTGTGTTTGTTAAATGATTGTTTGCCACACGCGCTGCCACGGCGCATCAGTATCCTCTTGGTGCTTATGCATTAGATAGATGGGAAAACTCGGGGCGTCGGACAGGTTATACCCCGAGCGCAGTGGGGTCCTCTTTCATGCTCCCTTTCAGTCTGAACCCTCGGAATCGTCACGCTGTCAAGGCGCTCCTCATTCTCCCATACACTCAATGATAAACCGTGTGTGTTGTGGTGTGTGTGAATTTTTTTTTTCAGTTTCATGGTTTGTTCCATTGGAACCGGTCCAATTGCAAACTAATTGCTTACCCTGATTTTAATAAGGCTACTTAAATGGTTACTGGTTTACACTTTATTTGTTTATTTTAGTGTTGTGGTTTTGTATATTTTTAATGTTGGAGTTCTTGGTATTTGCGTAGTGTTTTGCGTTTTGAAGATGTTGATCGCTGTTGGTGTTTGTTGTTTACACGTTGTTCTGGTTTTGATGTTGAAGTAAGTTGTTGGCGAAGTGTGTTTGGTTCTTGGGGCATTCAGTGAGAATCGTGAACAGGTTTACATTGTATCTCGTGATCGCAGTAGGCTGCATGTATATACGTTTGATCGATGAATTTGTACTGGCAGTTTTAGCTTGGATTCTCATTCTGTTGATAGTGAGTTGAGTTCGTCTTGGTAATTTATTGAGTGCGTTGGTTACTTGCAGTGTGTTTGTGAGGGAAAGCCTCAAAGTACGATTTGAACTGTGTTTATTTGAATTTGATATTGCCATCTGGATTGTGCTGTTTGTTGAAAGTGTTCTTGTTTGGCGCCGACTGTGTGGTATGATATGTCAGTTTCTGGTTTCGTAGGTTGCCGGCTTTGGCTGCGGCGTCCGCTTCTTCGTTGCCCGAATGCCGATGTGACTGGGATCCGTTGATGAATGAACATTTTTGTTACTGTCTTTATGTCCTGTTTTGAATGTCTTTATTTTCTTGGTACGAGCCATTTTCCGACCTCCTTCTCTTCCAATGATGAATGAATGAATTTTCGGCCAGTTTCAGTTTCATGGTTCGCTCCTTTGAGCCGTGTCACGGCAACATGCAAACTATTGCTTGACCCCTGGGTTTGTAAAACTGTGTCACTAGAACAGGGGACTAGGGTTCAACAAACTGGGGTAAAACCTGTTCACAGAACAGGGAACTGGAATAACAAAACCATTGTGTGTGTTTTGTGTAGTGTTACTGATGCTGTGGCCACAATGCGCTGCCACCCGGCGCATGCAGTATCATTCTTGGTGCTTATGCCTTAATATATGGGAAAACTCCGGGCGTCGGAACAGGTTAGGGACCCCGGAGCGCAGTGGGGCCCCTCTTTCCATGCTCCCTTTCGGTCTGAACCCTCGGAATCGTCACGCTGTCACGGCGCTACTCATTCTCCCATACATTCGATGCATAAACCGTGTGTGTGATGTTACTGATGGCTGCCACACGCGCATCAGTATCTTCTGGTGCTTAGGCATTAGATATATGGGAACACTCGGGCGTCGGAAGGTTAGACCCCGAGTGCAGTGGGTCCCTCTTTCATGCTCCCTTTCGGTCTGAACCTCGGATCGTCCCGGCTGGTCACGGCCTCCTCATTCTTCTCCCATACACTCAATGCATAAACCGCGTGTGGTGTGTTGGTTCTTTTTCTTTTTCCGCCAGTTTCAGTTCAGGTTCGCTTCCGTTGGAGCCGTCAATGCAAACACTGCTTGACCCCTGGTTGTAAAATCTGTTCACGAGTACAGGGACTGGGTTAACACAAACTGGGGTAAAATCTGTCACGAGGACATGGACTGGGTTAAAGACAACATCACATTGATTTGTTAAATCAGCAAATCGAAAACATCACAAATCAGATTTTTGGCATGTAGTAACCAAGTACCGGTATCCTAACAATCCTGCAATGATAAGCCAGAAGCAACCTATAGGACAGTACAAGATTTGAGTCTTACTGTCCGAACGGACACTTACTACAACCGTAACTGAATGGAGATCGTATCTTTGAATACTGCCGTTTCTTCCTTGTGTCGTCAATTCTCTCTAACAGCTGGAAAAGGTAACTTAATGAGAATTCTATACAGACTTAATCCTTCACTTAGAGCTATTCCTGAAAATTTCATCACGTATTTTTCAAATCACTGAATGTGGTCTTTACAAAACCGCGTGTGTGTGTTTGTGTGTGGTTACTGATGCTGCCACACACGCGCTGCCACCGCGCATCAGTAGCTTCTTGGTGCTTATGCATTAATATATGGAAAACTCGGTCGGGCGTCGGACAGGTTTGACCCCGAGCGCAGTGGGGCCCTCTTTCATGCCCTTACTCGGTCTTAACACTCGGAATCGTCACACTGTCCCGGCGCTCCTCATTCTCCCAACAACTCCATGCATAAACCGTGTTTTTTTTTCGCCAGCCGGTCTGCGCTCTATTATATACGCCTCGTTGGCCAACACTGTTTAAGCGCGGCTTGTGATTGGTCCACACTGAGACGAATAAAGCTTGAAGAGATAGGAAGCAAAGCTGTTGTCCATTGTTAACAGGTCGAGCGTATCGAACCGGATCTGTTTCGTCGGCTTGCATGACTTGGCCGCTCACGGGTGTCGCTGTGAGCACCTATAGTTTCTTTGAGCAAGGGTATGCTGCAAAAGCATGTACTTTTACCCAATTTGTGCTTCAATTCGGGACCTAACATGAATATAATTATAATTTACAAGGCTCACTTAACAACTTTAATTGGTTTGACCATGTCTCAATAACTTCATTCTCTAAGCCTAAGTCAAAATCAATAAAATGTCCCACTTAGATCCTATTCTGTTAAAAAAATATAGTTTGAGACATAAATTGGTCCCAAATTTTTCAATTCTTGTGATATGAAAGAGAAATTACACATTTAATTAAATCATATATTTTGAGATATCCAAAATGTCATTAACATTGAAATTTGACAATTCTATCCTATAGTCGACAAATGAGTGTACAAAAAGTGTGGTCATTTTAGTATTCCATGGCTTACATGCAAAAGTCATTGAGTCTAAACTGTGTTCAAGCAAGGCGTTGACAAATACCACTCACGTGTGAGCTCACTGATTTCAAAATAGCCCGCTAAATTCAAATCTTGGGGGTTATACATTGAAATGTATTGAAATGTATTGAATATCGATTACTGCTTCTCGATAAGTCGAGGGAATCGTTGAGTTAACATAATAATACCGTACCAGACCCTGCACGCTACAATCCCTTAGGTACTACTGCTTTCGAATACCTGTTAGGTATATTCGTCTCAGGTCCACAAGAGCGGATCGATAGTGCCTTCAAGACGACGCTGCAATGTGGTCAAAAAATCGAAATCATCATCACGCATATATATATGTGTTGAATTATTTCATTTATAGGAAAAGAAACATCACAAGTTTATATTTGATCTTTAAATTTGTTGTTGTTGCGCTTATTGTTGTCATCTCACAACAGATGAAATGATGATAAGATTTATCATAAATGAATTCAACTGCGTCCAGCACACTAGACTTTCTTCTTTAAGTTGCACGGGAAAGAAGCATCACAACTCACAGACTTTGCATAATTATCTAAAGCTTAGCATCCTCAGTTTATTGTGGTGCATGGCCACTATCATAATTCACTTTATTTAATTTAGCAGACACGACCTAATTAACGGGATCATTACATTATTAATGCGATAAAGCCTCCTGTAAGCCAGAAATGACAGCTAAGTTGTACTACTCAATTCCCTATCCTTCTGCATATGCGTATATACTGTTTTTTTCTAGCGTGTTTTCTTTTGAATAATACACCGTATACACCACTGACGTATATTTAATTAGAAACTACTTCTTGGGATCCTATAACTTTGAGTTACCTAATAATACTGATCTCTAACATTTATAGCTGTCGATGTGTAGAGCACGGGATTACGTATTTTTCGTGGTTATATGGACACTTCTAAAATGAAACTTCATTAAAAATCAGGGCTCTTGGCTATTTTTAGTACACAGGATTTAGGGTAAATAGTAGACGTAAATACTATCTTGTAACGCCAAAAGCACCCGCATAGACCCCATTGAAGAAGATTCCCGCGTTTCGTATTAGCAATGGAGCTGAATTCGGAAACATGCTACGTTATATCATAGAGCTATGGTTGAGATTGATATTATAGGCTACATGTAAAGGCCCCCTTTATGGTGAGGAGGGCTATTTATTTATAAATAGGCCGGTTGCAACACGGGTTTAGATATAGGGTGGGGTATAGGGATATAGACCTAGGGTTAAGATTCGGGTTAGGAATTAGGTTATTGGGTTAGGTTATAGGGTCCGGTCGAGTTACAAACATTGGGATTAGACCATGTGATTTTATTCTTGACAAATAGGGGTAGAGGCCATGTGATTGTATTTTTTTCTGATGGATGGGGGAGGGGCTCTGTAAATTATTATTCAGTAAACCAAGCACCCATCTGCATATCAGCAGTAAATCATTATGACGGTACTAATTGTGTGCGTGTGGGATGGGTTATGGGTTCTATGCAATAGGGCGCCTATAACTTACATTGGGGTATGCAGATGTATGTTGTGGCATCGCGCGAGCAAGACGTCGTGGAACAGAGAGCTCCGTATTTAGCCAATATTTTCGTTTCTTCATCTTAGTGGTGTTTTTTATACGGCATCCAGCATCCTGTATTATTGTTGGGGAAACCTTGTGCAAACTGTGAAGTGAATTTTTGATGAAGTGGAATTTCATTGTGGTAATTTGTGAGTTTTAACCAAGAGAAAAACTGCGCGAGATTAGCCATACGTTCGGATCTTACTGCGATGGTTTAGCAGAATTCGACGGAGTACACGCACACTTGACAGACCAGAGCTTGTCATCGTGTCCTTTAGCAGTTTTAACCGTATCTCGGTTTGGAGATCATACAACTTTTATGTTGTTTTTAAAACTTACAGTACCAGTGGATCCTTATTTGTGTCTAGTAACTCTTGAATGTGATTTTTGAACAGTAATTAGTGAGAGAGTTTTAGCAAGGTGAACTTGTGAAGTGCACCGCTATCTGGAGGAATAGAAAGACCGTGGAGTATTTTCATCAAAGGAGCAGCATTGATCTCAATAGTCTTCGAGCAACATGCGCATCTTGCATTTCCATTATAATGTTTTGGTGATCATATTTTGGGACTTGTGTATGTATTTTTTGTGGGGGAAAACAGGCAGCCCATCTTGGAATTGGAAGCATCTGGACCAGACTGAAGGCGGCAGCAGAAAAAAAAGTCAACTTTAAGGGAAGTACCAATTCTTGAAGATAGTTTGTACCTGATTTGTGTGCAATATCTTCATGTTACCAGCATCAATCAACACTTTGTATTCAAAGTGAACTAGTAATTTAACTAGATGCAATGTTCGTCTTTATCTACGTGGGCAATCAAGGTAATTGCGGCACCAAATGGGTGTATCTGCACCCATTGGTGTTTCTATTGAAGTTCATTATCATAGTGGTGAACGTTGAGTTAGCATCATGAACTTCCACCCACCATTAATATAAAATGTTTTTTGTGTATACTTCTTGCATAAGAGATGGGTTGGTAGGAAAAGAGGCAGGAGCAGGTACTTCTGGTTTCACTACAGTATTAAACCAGATCATTGCGGTGGACTTTGCACAATTAGGTTGGAAAAACTCATCTCAGTCTTAATAGATGTAATCATCGCGTCTATACATAGATTTAAAGCCAATCACCGAAAAGGTCCAAATCAATACCCAATGTCATATTGGTTTGTGCATTCTTTTGGTTCTTGCGGGTGATATAGCACAAAACCCCAGATCCAAAAATCATTCATCAATTTGGGTGACATGAACGTAAAATTTATAAAAATAGCGGCAAGGAAAATGTTTCCGCTTGTAATGAACTGAAACACTATCAATGCTCAGGCATTGGCATAAGTGAATATAAGGAAATCTTCAAGGGAAATAAGGATTGCGTTTTGTCAAAACTGTGCCGCTCCATGCGGTGCGTGGTAATGCAATAACATGTCAAGAAAATATCTCTTGCGGTCGTGGAACATGTGATTCGTGCAACTTGTGGTTTATCACATGAATTGTTCGGCATGGTGGTGAAAACGGAAAATATACCCACGCTGATGACGCAGCTTTTGATTGGATGTGATCTTCTAGTTCTGCAGGTGAACGGCAAGGGGGCACTAGTAAATCGAATGCACAGGCTGACCAGGTGAGAAGGGGCACCAAAAAGAAAGCATACTAGGGAATTCAAAAATGTAACAAATGATCGTTGCAAATTTTGATGATAAATTTTCAGGAGTATCAAGAACAAAACGGCAGATATTGAAAAATTGAACTACCTATCAACCAAACCGGACATAATAGGAACAGAGGACTTGGCTCAATCCTTAACATCGTAGTTCGGAAAGTTTTTTGAATTACTCAGTTTTTAGGCGGGATAGAGAAACAGATGATCATGGAGAGGGTACTTTTTGCAGTAAAAAAGACATCATGTGACGGAGCGCAAAGCCTCTTGTCATCAACAGTGAAATGATGGCACAAATTGAACGAAAGGTCTAATTTATACTCTTATAGGTATGGGTTACAAGCCAGAGGCATGAAATGATTCTGATACAGTTATGGTCTTCATCATGTGCTTACGAAAATTGACCGTAAGTTGCCTAACAACAACAACATCATATATGTGGTTGACTTTAATCAGTTCAAATATCAACGGGACAATTGTGTGTCACAACATCCACCTTGCGTGTAGAAAACGGCTGATTTGATAATACTTACATGTTGTAATTGAGAATGGCCTTGATCAAATTTTTGGATAAGCCCCTATGAGGGGATAACATCCGGATCTGGTTTTCACAAACAACACCAACATCATCAGGAAAGTTACAGTGGAATCCAGGAGGAGTGACGATTTAGTATTGTAACGTTGATATCGAACACTTAAACCTTTAGAAGAAAGAAACCAATTAAAAGGAAAGTTTTCTTAAAAAAGGCCTGACGGAAAAACGCGGTTATTAAACAGGATGTTGTCTCAACTTCAGCATATGACTTTACGTGAAATTGAAAACTAATACCAATTCAAGAGAAATGGGATTTTCTTGAAACAAGAAATGAGTCCATCATGGACAGAAGAGTTCCGTCTAAGTTGAGCTCTACCAGACAGGATTACAATGGTTCAAAAGGAAACACAGAAGAGTAAGTGCGCAGCAAACAACGGTTGTATAAACAAAGCCAAGGCATCTGGCATGGTTGAAGACTGGGAAAGATTTAAGACGACTCAAACAAAAAACTACCCACAAAAGTCTTCAGAAGGCAAAATAAAAGAGAGTAACATACCAGCTCTTTTCTGGTTCTGGAAGCAGAAACATCAACGATAACCCAACAGACTTCGTCGTGCTGTAAAAAACACCCCCAAAGTGGGAAGTTGGGATTGGCCGACCCTAGAAGTTAATAACACTATTATCAGTAGTAAGACAAGGGGCGGAAAGGAAAGCAGCGGCCCTTTGAAGACCAATTGGCAAGCGTCTTTTACTCGGGGAAAATCCAGTATGGGGCATATCCCTATTTGGACTCAGGATTATGAGGAAGTGCCGCATTGGTAATTAGTTCTGCTGGGGTTTTGAAGCAGTGAAAAAATCTTGCCACAACAAGGCCCGGACGGATCAAATACCGTCAGTGGTTCTTGAACATCGCTGCTGAAGAGCTAGCACCAATGCTAGGACCTTTTTCAGGCGCAGTGGATGTGAAGGGTTATTCCTGCTTCAATGGAGGGAGGCGACTATAATCGGTTCTGTTCAAAAAACGGGGGGACAAGAGCAAACTCTGAACTGAAAATCACCCTTTGTGTCTCTAACATAGATAGTGTGCAAAATCTTAGCGCACATAATTCACTACAGGTAATGAAAACCCTTGAAAAACTGGATATATTAATTGTACTGCACATGTTTTAGAAGCCCAAACGGTGCGAACAGTTCTCAGTCTTGCAGATGCTCACGGACTTCACCTCAATTAGAAGCTGGCCTTATACCCATTTGCCATTCTGAATTATCAACGGAATTTGACAAAGTGCCACATGAAAGACTCGTGTCAAAGCTTCACAACATTGGTATTAGGAATTCGCTTCTGGCTTGGTCAAAAAAATTTCAACTAAGTACCCAGCAGGAGTAGTGTTGAAGGTGAAAAATCCAAATAGCAAGACACGCTTCTTTGCGGCGTCCTCAGGGTACAGCTTGTTGGGACCCTATGTTATTCCTACTGTATATAAACGATCTGATGTTGCCGGAGACTGCTTGGTGGTAGGTAACCAACTCTGAGAAAGATACACAACACATTAGCAGCTTCAAGAGGGCGTGAAGAGACTGCAGGTGTTGCAGGATGTGTGGATGATGTCCTTTAACCCAGGGAAGTGCTACACAATGCAACTTCCTAAATGAAAAACCTCCCTCACATTCGTCACTGTTGTATGGCAGTTCTTCTAGATGGTTGAGTCCCAGCCTTATTGGGGCAATGATATCGACAACAAAATGTCTTGGAATGTGCACATCAATAACACAATCAAAAAAGCAAATAAAATCTTGGGGTTTCCTGAGAAGAAACTTTTGGTTCTGCCCAACTAATGTGAAAGTTTTCGCACATCTAAGATGATGTGCCGCCCTATATTGGAATACGCCAGTATAGTTTGGGACCCCCCACCACACCTAATCCAAGTCAACGTATTGCAATGGCCAGTGGAGAGCTGCCCGTTTGTGCAGCGTCACTGATAGGTTAAGCCAAATGGAACTGGGAAACACTTCAGCAGAGGAGGAAGAAGATAAAGAAAGACGGTTCATAATGATGTATAAAATTACTCATGAATCTGGTGCGGATAATTTTCAAAACTTTCTCACATCTGAAAGATATCAAAGAGACATTGAGGGGAAGTCAATGTTCCAAGTCCAAAGACATCCATCGACTGACTGTCATCGATTTCTTTCTTTAAACGAGTCAATATTGACTGGAACAATCTACTACAAGGAATGCAATCTCTGCACCGTCATTAACAACTTAAGCAACACTTGAACAACTAGCCTTCAAGCGCTCTCATTCGTATCGTGTCAGCGCGGATGCACAACGTATTAGGCGGAAGTGGTGAAATGTAGATTGATGCTACCTACCGACACCACCCGATAAGATTACAGATGCAAGTTTCTCAAAAACATCTTTCAATTCTCGGCGCCCCTCCCTTGTAAAATTAATGACCGGGCCTAAAATCATTAGTTTACGCTTAATGAGCCTCCTGTCGTACGAGCTGAGTCAACCTATAACACCCTTGTGTCTATCCTGTGTCGTTACAGCCAAAGGACATAAGGACTTAGTTCATGCAACAACCAGCACGCTGTAATAGACCAGTTAACAGCATGTTTGTACACATGTAGGGCTGTGGTATTTGAAATAGGTCGGCCTGACTTACACACTGGGCAATTGTATCTGTTAGAGCGTTTTTCATTTCATATCTTATTTATTAGTCCATCAACAACTATTTATATACAGGTACTGGACATTAGGAAAGATAAATTATATAATCATTAAGCAATATTACATATTTTTATCTGTACAAAATAAAGGAAAAGGCGGGACATTGCAAAGCGCAGAGCGTGTAACGCAATGCCCTCATTCAGTGGAAAAAAAATGGCCAAGGTATGGAGGTTAAACATAGATGCATAACAAGTAAATTATGACGAAAGGGTAAGGAGAGCCATTATATCAGAACCTGATAATTAAACTTACAGTGCCGTAAATCGATAGACAGGCATCTTAAAGCATATAAAGTAACAGCAACAGGAGGACATAAAGAGCAAGACAGACAGACAGATGACTTAGGACAAGGGGGGAGAGATGACAGCATAATAAAAGGGAAACAGGACAGCGGTGGTTAAGAGAAACACAATAAAGATCACAAAAACAGTCTAATGGTATGAATGAGAAGAAGGAAACGTTTGAAATGTTTTTTTTTAACTGATGAGAGTGAGGGGTATTTTTTACTTAAAGTGACATCTAGCCGCTTTCCCAAATAGTGCGTGCGCCTCGGGTTTTTTGAATGGGATTCTCTGCTAGTTTTGTGTTGGTCGGCTAATATGAAGCGTCCGACGCATTAAAACGAGGGGTATGAATGGATCTGTGCATTCTGTGAAGAAACTGGGTTTTATAGTAGCCTGAAGTAAGTAAATTGTGATGGAATTTATACATGAAAGTACAAGTGGAAAGATTAAATATCAGAAAGTTTAACTGGTCATTGGTGGAAAATGGGTATGTGTGTGTCAACATAAGGAAATTAGGACAAGTGCAATTGGCCCTTTGTAAAAGGGATAGGTGTTGAGATGGTTATTATTTTTGTCTGCCCAGGACAATTGACACAATAATTAGATAAGGGAGATAAAAAGTATTGATAGGGTAGAAGAGAATCTTAAGGGGAAGATAGGGACGGACTTTGCGGCTGATGCCAGTATATTCGGCATAATTTTTGAATATGGCAGTGTGTGTGGTTTGTGAGCTGCCAAGAAAGGTTTGTTAGCAATAAGTCCCCAAGAGAAAATTAGTGGTGTTTACTCACTGATGTTGTATTGTCGATTGTATTGTTAGATTTAGTATGTCTGGTCTTGTACTATGTTGGTTTTTGACGATATGCAAATTGTTTAGATATCTTTAGAGGACAGTATTCTGTTGGAACAATTGGAAAATAATGGAAAGTAGTTATTAACCGTGGGTTCGAGTATATCGAGGTCTTCATGTGAAAAAAAGAATGTAGAGCATCGACAATAATATAAGTGAGGAAGCTGGAACAAAGAGGAAGATCAGTAGTACAGTAAGAGAGAAGCGGCAGCCCTAATAGGGAGCCTTGGGTACAGCCCCAGATGATGTTGTTAGAGGGCGAAGAGGATTTTCCATTATAGTAACACATGGTTTCTATCAAATTAAATAATTTGCTTATCCAACGATTTGGCCCAGAAACCCTCTTTATACCAAATGGCTTAACTTATTTACAAGGATGGAAGTGGTAATGTATCAAAAGCCTTGCTTAAATCAAGGGAAAAATACCATTGAATAAAGTTGGGTATCCAAGTCCTCTGATACTTTGGTGTAGAAGTATTAGGCCAATCGGTGGTCCTCTTGGGGGAATCCAAAATGGTTGGCACAAGAAGTATGCTTTGGAAATAAAATTAAAAAATTCTGTTATAACATTATCCTTTCCAAGACTTCGAAAAAGTTGGCAGTATAGAAATAGGCCTATAGTGTTACTAAGTCGGAGTCACCGGCTTGAATACAGGAAATGACTTGCGTTTTGAGCTTGAAGGAAACACCAGTGATAAGACGATGAAAATATGTACAAGAATGAATGATTTCACGGTGCATAGCCTTAGGATATTAGAGCTGATATCATCAGACCCGGTGTTGTGCGTGTTTTAATTTCATACAAGTTTACTCAATCTATCTGATGACTGTGGGTAAGAAAAAATACTACTTTTGTGTTATAGGCTGAACAGGGGGGTTGTGAAAAATTAGGAATCAGGTGGTCGGGATTTTATCGGAAGAGAAAGAGAAGATCAATAATTGTGAAGAATTCATTGAAGTGGGAGGCAATAGCAGGCAGGGGCAGTTTTTTTTGCTGTTTATATTTCCTTCAAGAATTGTTTAGGTTTCCCCACATTTTTTTCATATTATTTTGTGAGATTCAATTTCAGAGGAAATGTGTGAACTTTTTTGGGTCCGGAGTAACTGGTTAAGGTAATTTCTATATTTATGTAAGTGATCCGATTAGCCTCGATTGGTTTTTACAAAGCATTTCCATATAAAATTTATCTTGAGTTTTTATTGCTTTTAATTAGCCTTTTGTGATCCCAGGCCTTATTTGGTGGTATAACGTTTAGATAATCTAGTCCTTCAACAATGGGCATGGATTTGAGGAGAACTGGTGAATTTATCAATACATTTGTGGTGTAAGCAGATTCGGGGCTCGTCATCATGTTGTTCGAAATCCCAATTAACCTAGAGAGGGCATTCTTTCTGAAGCCTTTATGTTATCGTTATCTGGTTTTAATTGCCTGCGTTCGATAGATTGAGTTCATTTTGTTCAATATGGGGTTCTTTTGTTACGGTATATCGTCCTCCCCCCCACCCCGTCCGCGGTTACTGGTCTAAAACAATCTGAATATTTTTAACCGAACTTGAGCAATTTTTTGTGAAATTGTGTGTTATTCCGGAAAGTTAATATCCTCGGTGATTTTTAACACTAAGTAGAATCGCTAACTGAATGGGACACAAAACGGTTCTTATTGATTCCTTATCTATTTGGGACTTCATCACATGTCAGGGTAGGTGCCACTCCAAAGATTGGTCACACTCTTGATTTGGTAATAACCCGGAACGAGACGACTACAATCAACAAGACTTCCATATACAATTCATCCGCGATATCTGAATCACCACATTATTCGTTGTACCGCTAGGTGTGAAAAACCTGCACCCATGAGGTATCTAGACTTCCCGGGAATAGGGAAAGCTTTAACGAGAAAAGACTTAAAGATCTTCTTGATGAACGTCTTAGCGCGATACCGGTTGATTGCAATGATCCTAACTCACGGTATGATTATGAAATGTACTAACATCTGTTTTCTTGATGAACTGTGTCCAATAACTACCAGAGACTGTAAGTTCGGTAGCGTCCCATGGTACAATGAATGATATGCACCATGAAGACGTGAGAGAAGACCTTAGAACGCAAATGGGGGGGGGGCGTAAAAAGTCGTTCTGATAATGATTACAGTGCGTTTGCTGATCAGAAGGAAAAAGTTTGGTAACACTCATTGTTGAAGCCAAACAAAAATACTTTACTGATAAGTTCATCAGTGCTATTAGTCAGACATGTTTAAAAATCTGAATGGCCTGTTAAATAAATCTACTATACCATTACCAGATGCCGTTACAGATATTGAACTTGCAAATGATTTCTTAACGTTCTTTTGTGTAAGGTTGAAATAGTCGATCAAACTGTTTTCTAACACTAATTGTAGTCAATGTATTGAACCTGTTTATCCAACCATCTGAACAGGTTGTGATTATAGTCATGTTTCAAACCTCTTATTCCAATAATGATGTTGGTAAAATCATGTGGTCTTGTCAGCAAAACTGTTTCTTTAGATACCCTTCCTTCGTGGCTCTTAAAACAAAATCTGAATGTGTGCGAAAGAGTTCGGCTCAATCGGTGTCGATTTGTTAGGTGGGTGCAGAGGCAAGGTGAAGGTATGGGTCAATTATCAATGGAATCTCTTTTATCTGGTGTATTTTTACCACAAGCTCGCAAACATCCATAATTAACACACTGTTCTTAAGAAAATCACCCTTGATCAAATGCTTAAAAATAGTTACGGCCCTGTCGCTAACATCAAATTTATTGCTAAGTATTGAAAAGGCCCGCATCATACCAGTAATTTGAACTGTAGTGCTCCTATCCTTGGGTGAGACGTTCCGAAGTGCGTGTAAGACTCACCACAGTACGGAGACTGCCCTCCTTCGTGTTTAGAAGTACCATCTTATTATTTAGATAAGAACAAGGCAGTTTCCTGTTCTACTTGATTGACCGCAGGCAGCCCTGATTCCATCTCGCATTCCATTTTAGTCAATAATTGGAATGTCGTTTTTGGTATCACCGGCACTTGCTCTTGCGCTTGGTTTAGAAATCCATACCTTCAAGATCGGCGCATTATAGTGGCCATTTAACAATTCAATGTCTGAGCATCTTAGTAGGAACTATTCTGTAGCCACAAGGGTCCATTGTTGGACCACAGGGTTTCATAATGGTATACCCGTATCCTATTGGCGACAATCATCAGGAAGTACAATATCCAATTCCATTCATATGCTGATGATACGCAACCTTTTTGTGAATTTGATTCCCAAATTGCTGGTGATGTGGAATGTGCCCTTAGTAGACTTTCAGACTGTATTTTCTGAGATAAACACGTGGATGTCTAAAAATGTGTTGCATTGTAATCAAGAAAAAAACAGAGTTCATGGTATTGTTTGCCTCGCCACACACATTAAGAACTCTGCCTAATATTCCGTTGAAGCTTGCTGATGTCCTTATGTAATTCCTGCCTCATCTTGTGTTGTATAGAACTTGGTCGTCATGTTTGATTCCATATTAAGTATGTCTGATCAGTTAATAGCATTTGTTAAGAGTGTTTAACTTCCACATTCGTAATTTGTGGCGTTTTCGAGGTTATATTACTCAGAGCCTGGTCACCAATGCAGTAAGAGCTTTTGGTCTTGTCTCGCATAGATTATGCCAATTCATTATTATATGTGCTAAAGAGAGCGATCCTTAAAGCAGAACCTAACAACACGTCTCCAGAAACGCACGCGGTTTTGGTGTTTTCTTTTGCTGACGAGACCAGAGCTCTTCTTACCCTCCTGTGTACTTACACTTGCCTGCCTGTAACGGAAAGGATTGTCTACAAACTTATGTTATATGTTTTTTAAAATCAGTGCATGGTGAAGCCCCGTGCTACTTGAATGCTTTCTTTACTTTGTACAAATATGCCTACATTCAAAGCAATGTTGATGAACCTGCGGACGTCGACTCAGCTCCTCCATGGATACCACCAGAATTGTGGTCCCTCGCTCAAAACGTAATTGTGTGGGTTGGGGTGTATTCCCGTAGGATTTTCATGCTTAAAATTGATTTTTATTGCTGTTTGGGTTTCAGCTGGGCCTAAACTGTCAGAAAATGATGGGTCTGCAAATTTTCGGAATGATTGCCACTCCTGGAAAAGGGGGGAAATGTTAGTACAGGGAAAAAAATTAAAATCAAGTCAAATTGTGTTTTAATGTATACTAATGCGTTCCTCTCCTCATAAGATTAAAATAAGATATATTGCCTAGGTTCCAACCTTTAGTTTACAGCGGTATAGGCACCATAATTGGTTCAAGGTCACCATGGGGGGTAAATGCTTCGATTTTGTGAAAGTTGGTGTCAAATGATTCCTCTGTGTCTACTGAAACGAAAATGAATTTTAACTGTTTGGTGTATATCACACATGCACATCCAGGGAAAATTCTGGTGACCCCATAGACAATGTAGACCCTTGCTACATTTTGCAATGTAATTACCCAACCACATGTCACACACTGTAAAATAATACATTTGTGGACCCTGTGAAACAATCAACAAATTTCACCATTTTCACAAAAATCTGAAGCATTGGATAATTTTACCCCAGGATGACCTTGAACCAATTATCGGAGCTATAGCGATTTAACTTCTAAAGGTTTGAACCTAGGAAAATATAGACTTTTTTTATCCGTATACGGGCGAAGAACAGGTTGTGTACATTAAAAACACAATTTGACTCGATTTAAATTTTTTTTTTCCCTGTAGTAATCGTTTATAACCTGAGGAAGGGGGCAACAGTCCGAAAATTTGCACCATCATTTTTCTGACGGCAGTCCGGTCCCTATTGAATGAAAAACAGCAAGAAAATCAAATTTAGCAGCCAAATCCTACGGGAATATGACCATTGACATACCCATCCCCAAACATAAGGCTGGTGACAAATCCTTCCAAGTCATGGGTCCTAACTTTGGAAAACCAGCTCCGTTGGTATCCGTGAAGCGATGTCCGTCGCGCGTCTTCAAAGGCGCACTCAAAGACTCATTTATTTCCTTAATTGCACTTATTGTTGTGGTATATATTGATCGCTTTGTTATATGGTGTTTTTCTTCATTGTACTCCTGCCAGCTGCCTGCATGTAAGTACTTGTAGGTAACTTTGTCATTTTATTCATTTATGGTAGCGCTGTGTTCTGATGTAGAGCCGCCATATCAAAGTTTTGTAAAATAATAATAATTGGAGGATGAGATTTGGTTTGAGGTAGGTGATTACTGGAGTTGAACGAAAATATCGGAAAGTGATCTGATAAGTCGGTAATAATGACACTAGATTGACTCACCTGTAAGATATCATTACAGAAAAGTTGTCAAGTTATGATTTTCTATGTAGGCCTAAAATCAATATGGGACATAACGTTTCGCAGGAAGGGATTCGCAGGCAACAAAAGAAGTGACGTAGGATTGTTAAACTGGTATATAAGCAATCCTCTGTGCCAAACTACTGGGATAACCCATTGTTTCGGCAAGTAACCCTGCCGTTCGGCAGGGTTAATGACGTAGCCCGCATTTTCGGCATGAATAATTGCCGGAAATACCGGGCGTTCCGGCAGATACCCCTGCAAGGTCATCTGCCGAAGACGGGCGTTTCGGCATAGCGCGGTATTTCGGCGCAGCAAGGGAAAGCATGAAAGTTGAAACTGAAAGAATGATTTTAGCATTGAGTGTCAAAAACTCTAGCTACCTCTGCCGCGCGGTAGACCAGTATGGTGGTATATTTGTGGGAAAACCCCGCTACGTGAGCGAGCTATTTGGACCGCCTCGCTCCAAATACCGCTCCGTCGACCGCGCCACTGAGCGATCACTTCCCTGGCCTGTAAAGTTTAATTATCCAATCACAATCGAGCGTGCCAAACAGTACGGAATAAAACGTCAATACGATGATGCAGTTTATTCCGTTATAAGACAAGAATCTAGTGTTAAAACCCGGTCAAAATCGCCTCGCTCACGGAGCGGTAAGTGGAGCGAGGCGGTCCAAATACAGGGTGTCCCAGAATGTAGACCCATCGATAAACAACAATGTTTATTTTTTCCATAGAAAATTCAAGACATTAGGTAAGCTGGTTAATGTCCAACGTCATTATACGGAACCTTTAATAAGAATTGAATCGTGAAAAATCGGACTAACCAAAGTGAAAATCACTCAATTGTGTTAGAGGTGCTGATTCATCCTTTGGGCAAAGTGAAAAAATGCATGTTTGTGTTATCCCTCGACTTACCGAGCTTTTTTGCCATCACATTATTTTTCTTTTGAAATCTCTTATTAAGCACTTGATACTTTTAATTTGTGGTACCAATAGAAGTATGGTCATTCTCTTTCCCTGATACAAGATAATACCAGCATCCTGTCTATGGCATCACAGTGACGGCATAAAAAAAACATTAGGCAGCAAATAATGGTCAATTTAAGAAAAACAAATGACACAGTAGGCGGAAATTCAATTTTTCACCAAAATATTAGGACTATCAGCGTTTTAAGATGGTTTTGGCTCTAAGATCATGGCAAAAGACAGCTTTTATTACATACAGAGGGTTTTAGTGCATTATCTGCAGAAAAGTACCAAAAGAGATAGGCCTAATTCTTGTGTGGCAACCACTAGGTTTACTGTCTAGCGAGGATTATGACATCATTTTGACGTCGTACCGGGCATATTAGTACTCATTTTGGTATCGAAGGAAAAAAAGAGACCAACAGCTCTTATTGCGTCCACAATCAACGTTTTGAGTGTTGATACCGAATTCCCGAAGGGACTAAGCATGTTGTAAAAAAGCTTGCAAGGAAGAGGGTTGGGGCGTAAAAGTACACATACATGTTTTTCACTAGCCAAGGATGAATCAGCACCTCTACCACAATTGAGTGTATTTTCACTTCGGTTCGTCCATTTCCACGATTCAAAATTCTTATGAAGGGTTACAGTATAATGAAGTTGGATATTACACCAGCTTACCTAATGTGATTGATTTTCTATGGAAAAAAATAACACATTTTGGGTATCGATGGGTACTAAATTCATTCTGGGGGACACCCTGTAGCTCGCTCACGGTAGCGGGGTTTTCCCACAAGTGGCGGCGCGCGATAGGACAAGTTGTTATTGGTGGTGGTGTCAGTGTATATCTGCTGCATTTTATCTGGGCGCTTTAATAACAAAAGAAGGCAAGAACGAAGGTAATAACTTAATTTAACACTTAAGTGACCAAGGGGGGGGGGTTACTAGTGAACCCTCCAAAGTTTTCGCGATGGCCGCTTTGCGCGTGGGATTTTTTTGCGCCGACATTTTGTAAGGTCTGAATTTAAATGCGCTTCATTGGTTCATACCAAATAATTACAAAATCGGGCAAGCCGGTAATGAGTTAATTATGGAGGGTCCCATGGACCCTTGGGCACTAACGGAAGTCATCTGAGAATATTTATAAAAATCAAAGAAACCAAACCCAAATTTTTTGCTGCTATTTGTTCACACATACATATAAGTAAACAATTATTGGAAACAGTAAAAATAATTAAACCCTTATGTGTGAAAAACAAAAACAATTTAATTGTGGACGTTGCCCTAAACCGTTACTGTAAAAGTCTATGGGAAAACGACGTTTATTTGCAACCCCCGTGTGAAAAAAATACAGGATTCCCTAAAACTGCAAGTTTTGTGTTCATATATGTTATTTGGTTCTTCTAGAGTAGATATCAACATAAAATAAGTTTTCAAAAAGTTTGATATAAGCGCAAAGCTCAAATTGAATTCCTTCTTTTTGCCCCATTTTTCGCGGTTTTGAAAACAATGGTTTGCCCTTAATTTGCCGCCCAAATAAAAACAATTTCATTTTATTGTGGATGGGTTGTCTTATGACTCTCACATGTGGTGTATAAAATTTCGTACCAAAAAATTCCCCCGGAAAAGTGGTTCCTTGGGGGGGCCATAGACCCCCCTGGCACAACGGTAGTGAACACCCTTTGTCACTTAAGTGATAATAGACAGAGGTAATTTTATTAAAGGCACTCCACTATCAGTGATTTGCTGATTCAGTAAATCGAAGAATCATCAAAAATCAGATTGTTAGATTTTTGAATATCTTAGTTATGGGATCTTAAACCATACTCGACATTGACATGTCACAAGTGATAGGACCCAAAGCAGCTTAGTAATAGGGACAAAAGCGGATATTTTAGCCATATCTGTCCGTACGAGCACTTACTAGTACAACACGTAATGAATGGGATATATATTTTAATACTGCTGTGATCTATCATTTTTTTCAGTTGAAAAAATAACTTGTGAGAATTCTACAGACTAATCCTTCATTTTTAAAAGCTTTCCTACCAAATTTCAAATAATTTCCTCTTTCGGGTGGATAATGAAGGGTCTTTATATGGCAGGGAGCGGACATCCGCGGAGTTCAGACAAAACTGCCCAGCAACAACTCTGGTAACTCGCTGCGCGCTGCACGCATATATAAGGTCATGCGATGCTGCAGTGAACCTGAAGACGCAATTTGCGAAGTGTGCATTCACCGACGAATTCGGGGCTTCCCTGTGCTTCCCTTTGTTTTCATCGCCATGTGATGTCCGTACGTCCCAGCTATAGGGACTGCCGCGAGGGACGTGGATCACTTTTGGGCACAATTTTAAAATGTGAACACAAATGGTCCTAAGAATGTTATCATGCGTATATACAAAAGGCAGAAGAGTGTGTGATTTTTAAATCTATAATTGGTATAATTGGAGTAGTTAAGCCATTTCTAAAGGATATGAAGTTTTTATCTCATAGATGGCATTCCACCCAAAACCCCCCCCCACCTGTAAAGTTTCGCGCGATATTTCAACCGTTTTGATGCGAGAGCTAAAACAGTGATTTTGTTAAGAGTGTGGGGTGGTATGTCAATGAAACAGTTCCCGTATAGGATTTTGGTGCTAAAGTTGATGTTGCTTTGATGTTTTTAATTCAATAGGGACCAGACAGTCAGAAAAAAATGGGGTGCCACTTTCGGACTGCTTCCCGTCCTCAAGGGGTTAAAATGTTACTACAGGGAAAAATGCTAAATCGAGTCAAATTGGGGTTTAATTGGACCATTAACATGTTCGTCTCGTCATAAGAGGGATTGAAAAAGTATATATTTGCCTGGTTCGACCTCTTAGTTTTTAAAGCGTATTTCCCCATAATGGTTTAAGGTCATCCTGGTTATAAAATTTTACCCAATGATAAACCAGCTTTTGTGGAAAACGGTGATAACTGGTTTGTAATTGTCTCGACAGGATCCAACAAAATATATTATTTTCCAGGTGTGGACATTGTTGGCTAATTAAATAGCAAATGTAGCAAGGGTCTACAAGATCTAGGGGGCACCAGAACTTCCCTGATGTTGCAATGGTGATATAAAAAACAATTAATTTTTTTTCGTTTCAGTATGACACAAGGAATCATTTGACACCTCCACTTCATAACATCGGAGCATTAACCCCCCAGGGTGACCTTGAAACCATATTGGGCTATAGCGCTTGAACTAAAGGTTGGAAGATAGGCAAATATATACTTTTCTAATCCTTATGAGGGCGAACACGTTCGTGTACATTAAAACACAATTGGACTCGATTTTAATTTTTCTCCCTGTACAACATTTCCCCCGTGAAGAAGGCGGGCACGTCCGAAAATTTGCCACCCCATCATGTTCTGACAGTTTGATTTGCTCAATGAAACCCAAACAGCAACCAAAATCAATTTTAGCATGAACTCCTACGGAATACCACAAACCCACCACTATAAGCCCCATGAGTACTGTTTTAAACTCATATTGGTCGGACAAAAATGGGGGGCACATTTTCGCTCATAAATTCCGAACCAAACATCCTTTGGCTCTTAAGATTTCACAGTGGTAAATGAGAAAAATAGTAGCTTTCTTCTGATACAAAAAAATGTTAACACTTAACCCGGAAAATCTGAGGGCTTCTGGCGGACGAGGCTATCATCGATCGGGCCAATGGACCTTTAATGTAATAAGGGCATTTGGGGCAAAATTAGCAATTATTGGTGTCCTTTTCCAAATACACATGGTAAATTGTGTAGAAGATAGCCAAATGCTGGTCAGTTTCTGGAAAGGTTGAAAACCCAAATATTGTATACTTTTCAAAATGACTGAAAAAGGTGATTTTTGCATGCTGAAGAGTTTATGGGACGATAACTTATTTTCGTGATTCTTTATGTACGGATGGCGCAAAGTATGAGGTGAAGTCTGTGTACATAATAAAATACATAAAGTCAGAAATACAGTATTTTAAGGGTTGCCATGGTAACCATTAACTACTAGAGCTGTGAATTGTGAAGTAGAAAAATAGTTGTAAAACAATCGTTTTTGACAGTTTTGACAGATACCATGTGTTGTGACATGTAGTAAACATTTGAATAGGAGCTACAGTCACCAAAAAAATTATTACCATAGCAAAAACACCAAATATGAATTGGGTTTGATAGTTAGGTAGGATTATCGGCTACAGCTTCCTATGCCAGATCTTGCTGAAATTGTCATGAAATGGTGGTAAAAGAAATGGTGCCCAAATTTTAAATTTTTCCAAAAAGGGGTTTTTGCGAGATGTACTCTATGTGTTTTGGATTATAGAAAGTGGACCAAAATGGGCCCATTTGTGAAAACTAACATTTATTTCACTTTGTCTCAAGTAATTGATGAGTTATAAGATTGGTGCTTTTTTTTGTGGTTATTTTGAGAAATATCAAACATCCATACAATTTTTTAATTTTTCTGTGAAGCACAGCGCAGGTGGTTGCCAAACAATGCCGTTTTGGTTGATGGTTTCTCGAAAATACTGAAGGATCTAATTTCAGAATTTCATGAAGAAACTACAACAACTGGTAGTGAATAAGGTGTACATATGAAAGGAAAATCAAATTAGGAATTCTCACGTAGATTTTGCAGATGAGTGTTTCTATTTGAAATAACAGGTGTTTGACTTTCCAAATTATTTTTCCTTAAAATCATTGTCTAAAAGAATTAAACACTTGTTAAAAAAACACGTGAGGTTTTAGGTATTTTGTTTATAAAACATCCATGGGTTACAGTTTAAAAGCGGGGAAAATTATTTAATGAAAAAAATAATTTAGGACTTTTTAAAAAAATAAAGCAAAACAATAAAAACAAATCGTTACTGTCTTAAACTGCAAGCATAATGTGAAGGAAAATCCAATCTTATCATAGAAAAGTTTGGACAGAATTGATTCAAGGGATTTTATGGTCATTTTTCGATGATCCTACCTTAAAGGGACATAATGGCATGAAAAAAATTGACATAATGAAAAGGACCCTTACTGAAATCACTTCCACGAGTTTGAAAACAATTTGGATGTTTACATTCTGTAAAAACAGTAAAAACAGGAAGAGTTCCAGGGGGGAGGTGGCAGTTTGTGGCAATTTTCATGCCATTATGTCCCTTTAAGTGACCAAAGAGTTATCACTCCCAGGGGTGTCCATAGACCCCAAGAAAACCACTTTCCTGGAAATTCTTTTAAAAAAAAACCTTTCAAACACAACAAAAAGCTAATGAGCCTTGCATAAGCCCTGAATTACATAATATTTAACCCAGAACTTGCTATTTTAGGCAATCCTGTATTTGTGGGTATCTTCCCCTAACAGCTTCCCAAGGGCGCAAATTCATGGCCATGGCAGAGCTTGAATTTGCACATACAATTAGTCACTGAGCTAGTAAAATCTCAATTCGCTTGGCACAGTTCAGTAGCTTTCATACACCAATGTATTTAGAAAATACACCCCCTGGTTTTTGGGTATAATATATGATACCTAGAACACACAGGTCAGTTCATGTCAAGTACAACCCACTGAACTGTGTCCTTGGTGGATGAGCTTATTGTAACTCATAGTGAGTATACAGTTCAAAATTAAAGTCCCATTCTTGAAGCTTGTAGCCTTTCATTAAGGCATTGCACTTTATTTTTATTTGCTACTAGAGTTGCAAAGGGGTGGAAACTTACCGGGAATATTGGGAATTTTCAGAAATGTTCAATATTTGGGCAATTCCAGAGTTGCGGACGTACATTCCAGTATAAAAATTGCCAATCTTATTCCAATACCATTCTTGGTCAGCAAGATAGGACACAAAAATACCCTGTTGCAGACGTATTCACAGAAAGTGTACTTTCGGAGGTACTTGTGTATCGGTGGCAATCGCTCTGAAGTGTATGGAACAATGGTGGAAACTGATAATTTTGTTTGCAAGAGGGACCAAGGTAAATAAAACCAGCAAAGAAAAAATCACAGCCATTCTCTTTAGGTTAAGACAACAGTACACTGTGAAATCTTTCGAAGTATTTCAATATGTACGTCCGCAACAACAAATGAAATGATTTAATAAACACTAGTTGAAAATAAAGACACATTGTACAGAATATGCTAGTTATCAACTTTGAAAACATGAAAACTTTGTTTAAAACACAAAGATGATCTATAAATAGATGGTTAAAGGTGGTAAATTTGGGAGTGTACGTCCGCAACAAAAAAGTTAAAATCTTCATTTAATTTTAATATTTTTTTTACATTCTGATGGAGTTTCGCACTTTTTCACCAACAAAGTGTATCACAAACCTAAATGACTTCTGATACATGTTCATTTTTCTTTATCATTCCTTAATATGACCTATTAAAAGTCTTACATTGCATCTGTTGCTGGTCGTTGTCATGGGGGGGGGGGCAAAATCAAATACACATGTAAAATTGGAAAAAAAACTAAGTAATTTTCTCTTTCAAGCTTAAGAACTGTACATAGCAGGTGGGGAAAGTATATATTCTGAAAGGGTATGAACTAAGGAATATATTTAATTTTGTTTTGAGGTCATTAATACAGGTTTTGTCCGTATTATATACGGTGATACCCACAGAGAAAACAATACAAAAGTATTAATTATAACTGCTTCAGCTGCCTCTATTTGGATAAAGATGCAAAAGATTTTACAGCCTTATATGTATTGGAAGTAATTATTAATATCTCCAAGGTTATGTACCACACAATTATTATGCTGCTTGATTACATACACGGGGTGATCAATTTAGCTAAACTTTATATGCATTAAGTTTATTCAAATTTTAATTACAGGTGATTGAATGTTGATTGAAACATTAAAAATCACATTCTAGTCATACAGGGTGCTCCAAATGCATATTAAACTCATAAATTAAATGTAACAATTTAAAAAAAAATTATACAATATTTTTGATTGATTTTTAAAAAAAAATAACCTCCTACATAAAACAAATTGCAAAATAGGCTTTCAGATGAATTCATAATATACAGGGTGTGCAAATGTGTTATCATCAGGTGAAGTGAATAAGCCAAAGCTGCCATAGCCATATACTTTTATGTACTTCCATACAATGTCTCTTACTGATTGAAATATTTTCAAATGTGTCATATTTAATTGTTGATACAGTTTTCATGATAGCACTTTTAAATGTGGTGTATTTTGTGGATAGTTATTAGGAAAAGATGTGTCTGTTGCAAATGCAAAGCGATCCTTTTGATGTGATAGCAAATGTAAGAGTTTGCGAGAACAAGGATCAGAATGTACGACAAACAGAAAGTTAAATCCAGTTTAAGTATCTTGCCAGATGAGAGTAGCACCGATGAACATCTCAAGAGAAGCAATTTACAAGCTAAACAAGATATTGATATTCCATCAAACACAGAGTTTGAGAAGAAACGGAAGATGGTATTAGGCCAATATGGTTGACCGTTCATCTGCTCCCAATTCCCACCTAGCCTTTCAGTAAGGAGCAGGAGAACAACGTTAACGCCAGGTAATAGCAAAGCTATGCAATGCTTCAAAGTAACCTGTTGTTTAATGAAATTCACAGCCTTTGAAATCAAGTTGACAAAACATTCAAATCACTTGCGATCCATCACATCAAAAGGGTCGCTTTGCATTTGCGACAGACACATCTTTTCCTAATAACTATCCACAAAATAACTTGTAAATCAATGGCGAGAAATCCATTTTATCATTAAATTTGGATGTTTATTAATTATGCTGCAGTCATTAATATTGGAATGTGTAAAGGTCTAAAAATAAAATGAGGCCATAATAGCCAGTTAAACACACGCTGGTGTAGCAATAGGATCAAGAAAAAACTCATGCTTGTAGATAAGTCACGGCTAAACCCTCTTTCTGGAGAAGATATTTATAGTAGGAGTAAGATGCTCGTGACTCTCTGTAAACAAACGAGATGAGTTTTGTAATTAACGAATAATAGCTAGGCACCCTTTTGATATGAGGGGTCATATCATACAGGCGACGTCAATTATGATGCTGATACTGAAGAATCAAGGGAGACGGCCCAGCTTCCAATGGACATGACCCAGCCTCCAATTAAGAAGAGAAGGGTAAGACCAAACCAGAGCGAGAAAGAGGTCTACAGCCTAGGAGAGGATATTACTGAAAGTGAAAGCGACTTTGTTCAAGAGCAGTGGTCTACCTCGTCTGTCATCAGTAGCTTAATTCCATTCTTCCGATTCGCAGATAGACAGTGATTTGGACTTAAGCGAATGAACTTCACCCCCAGTGAACTTTGCTCCGGTGCCCTAAAATACCCAAATCTTGCGTAAAAAGCTTCTAGGTAATCTTTCTCTCATCCTTCTGGTCATTTTTAACGAAAAAAATGTGAAGGTAGCACCTTTTACCGGGGTTAGGGTATGCCGTCAAAGTCGAAGGGGTTGGTAAGGGGGTGGTTGCCACCCAAGGATATTTTATGGTGCATTTTTGAAAATATTATGCACAATATGGCTCTACAACTCTATGTTTTTGTAAAACTAGTCATTTGCCATCATTTAGCGCCGAAATCCACATGAAAATCCGTTATTCCTACTTTTTTAGAACAAAATTGGATTTCCCCTATTTTCTGTGGAAAATGTCAATTTTGCCGACTCGCGGAATTCATGACGTCATTGTGACGCCATACTAGGCATGTTGGTACTTATTTTGGTATCAATGGAAAGAGGAAGACCATAGCTATCCACTGGTATTAAAATCATAAGCATCGGGTGCTGTATAATGAATTCTCAAGGGGGTGGTACCCCCTCGGTAATCTGTGTTACAAAAAGGCTTGGTAAGACGAGGGTTAATTATGTGTTCCGATCATCCAGTTTGTTGGCGAGCCGAACAACTTAGGATGCCCAGACTAAACACTGACAATATTGTCATATTTACATGATAATAATGATCAGGTGAGTATTCTATCCCACAAAATCGGTATCCAGTACTATGTAAACCTCATATTGACATACAAAAAGCTAATTGATGGGGGAAAAGATAATTTAATTTGAGGTAATTTGGCAGCCATTTTGGATTTAAGTGGCCATCTTGCATTTGCAGCCAAATCCTGAGTACCATGCAAGCTAATTTCAAAGGACATGGGTTTGGAATGATGGAACCACTGAGAAAACGTTAACATATGAACAACTCAGGAAGCTTGAATATAAATAAAGTCATTTTGGCAGTTATTTTGACGGCCATTTTGGATTTGAGACCGAATCCTTGGTAGCCTCTAACCTAATTTCAATAGCTGTAGGTTTAAGATGACGGAACTGCTGTAAAAACTTTGACAGGAAGAGCCAAGACACAGTATAAGACTGTAATTAAGGTCATTTTGGCAGCCATTTTGATTTTTGGTGGCAATCTTGGATTTGGGGCAATATTCGGAGTGGCTCTCGGGCCAATTTGAATGGGGGAATGTTCAGGATGACAGAATCAGTGAAAAAAATTTGACAGGAAAAACTTAGAGAGGGTATTAATCCAATTAATGTAATTTTAGCAGCCATTTTGGATTTTGGCGGCCATCTTGGATTTGGGTCAAAATTCTGGGTGGTCCCCAAGCTTATTTCAAAGAGTATGGGTTCAAGAAGACAAAATCACTGAGAAAACCTTGACTGAAAAAAAATGGCAGTTTTTCTTTGGCTGGGACCTGTCTATAAGTAAAAATTTCGTTCTAGCTCACCTAGTGTTGAAATTAATTCCAAGATTAGGATGAAAACCACAATAGACTTGGCATATTGTATTTCCTATTTGTTGTAGCTCACCTATTGATTGAAATAATTCCCAAGTCTACGATGATAACCACAATAAACTCGGCATAATTTTGTATTTCCTACTTGTTGCAACTCCGCAAGTGCTTATAAACCAGTAGATGTTTCATCATCAAGTCCTAAGGATGCAAATGAGGTACTAGTATTATAATTGATTCCGTCATGCGCTACATGATGATCAGTAGCGCTTGATGGAATAAATGGCAATACGTCATTTGCATCCTTGGGACTTCTATATGAAACATTTACCAATAAAGCTGTTGTATTTATATTTGAATTTCCAACAAATAAATCCTATAACAAGAAATATCGCCACAAACCTGTACGTTACCACTTCTAAGTGATTGAAATATAACCACTTGTTACAACTCCCTGGACTGGAATTAATCCTAGAACAAGAAAGAAGCACAATAAACTTGTATGTCATAATTTGTTACAACTCCCTAGTGACTGGAATAAATCCTGGGATAAGGAAAATAATTACAATAAACCTATATTTCAACAGTTGTTATAACTCCCTAGTGACTGGAATAAATCCTGGTATAAGGAAAATATTTACAATAAACCTATATATCAACACTTGTTACAACTCCCTAGTGACTGGGATAAATCCTGGGATAAGGAAAACATTTACAATAAACCTATATGTCAACACTTGTTACAACTCCCTAGTGACTGGAATAAATCCTGGGATAAGGAAAATAATTACAATAAACCTGTATGTCACCACTTGTTATAACTCCCTAGTGACTGGAATAAATCCTGATATAAGGAAAATATTTACAATAAACCTATATATCAACACTTGTTACAACTCCCTAGTGACTGGAATAAATCCTGGGATAAGGAAAATATTTACAATAAACCTATATGTCAACACTTGTTACAACTCCCTAGTGACTGGAATAAATCCTGGGATAAGGAAAATTACAATAAACCTATAAGTCAACACTTGTTACAACTCCCTAGTGACTGGAATAAATCCTGGGATAAGGAAAATATTTACAATAAACCTATATGTCAACACTTGTTACAACTCCCTAGTGACTGGGATAAATCCTGGGATAAGGAAAATATTTACAATAAACCTATATGTCAACACTTGTTACAACTCCCTAGTGACAGGAATAAAATCCTGGGATAAGGAAGATAATCGCAATAAACCTGTATGTCAACACTTGATACCACTCCCTAGTGACTGAATAAATCCTGGGATAATGAGAATAATCAAAATAAACCTGTATGTCACCACTTGTTACAACTCCCTAGTGACTGGAATAAACCTGGGATAAGGAAAATAATTACAATAAACCTATATGTCAAAACTTGTTACAACTCCCTAGTGACAGGAATAAAATCCTGGGATAAGGAAGATAATCGCAATAAACCTGTATGTCACAACTTGATACAACTCCCTAGTGACTGGAATAAATCATGGGATAAGGAAGATAATTGCAATAAACCTCTTCTTAGAGTCACAATCAATAAATTGTTTCTCCATCATGTTTGTTGCTCGAGAAGTGGGGGAAATAGTCCACGACTTTATGGTCTATGTAGCCAGAGGATAGTTTCCTAATGTTGTGAGGACACAATTATCAAAAGTCAACAAGAGTCCCCCAAAAAAATTAAAATGATTCAATTGAGCTAAATTATGGACTATTGTATTCTTCTAATCACACTGAATAAGAAATGTATAGTTTGTCACACTTTTGATCTTTAGTTTTAGGCATACAGCCCCAAAATTGGTAAAGGTCATCGTGGGGTCAAATTTTCAAAACGGTACCATTTATAATTAAACTAATTCCAAATTACTCGTATATATTGTACGGTCATATTATGGCAAAAAATGCTCATTCACACTCTCTACAACTTTGAAATATTGGCCTTATATGGCAGTGGCTTGTGACCTCCCATAGACCCTGTAGCAACCTAGCATAATGAGCCCTGTAACTATGTATATCTTTTCGGTTTATACACAATGAGACAAACAGTTTGGTACACTTTTGGAAAGGATAGGCGCTTTGATCTTACCAACCGTATGACCTGAAAACAAAACTATACCTTTTTTCAATCCATATGACATGACACAAACGTTGGTATACATTTGAACGCAATTGGAACATTTTAGAATTTGACCCCTGTACAAACTTTACCCCTTATTTCTCAAATAGCACACGGGGGATTCTTGGGGACTTTTGAGATGTTTCTCCTTACAACATCAGGAAACTATCCTGAAAAATTCAGCTTATACGTATTTATTTTCTATATACCTTGGACTAAAATAGGGAATTTGAAGCTTAAAAGCCTATAGATATATATCTACTGCTCAATTTCCATCACATGAGATGGTTAGAGTGTCTGACATGTAAGCAGGAGGCCACAATGTGGTTACTTTTAAATCATTCTTTTCTCAAAAGGAAATATTACACATATATTTACAGCAAATCTGTTTTATTAATACATTTCTTATTATGACAATGTGTATAGATTAACAAAATAATATAAAATACTTCATAATTATTTGTATAAAATTGTATACTTACTAATGCAAACATAACAATCATTAACTAGTGAAAATTAGTATGGATTTATTCAGTTTAAATGAAGAACTGCACCAGCATTGTGGAAAACTCTTGCCCAAAGGGTGGAGAGGCTCTATGGATATAACGAGGGTTGACAATCAGAAAACCTTAACTCAAAAATACTGCTTTTGAGAAATGTGATGTTTAATATTTTCTACTAAGCAAATCTATTCATTACTCAAAATGTGAACATCTCATAAAGCTCATATATGGTACTGTAAGCAAACATTATATAAACTTTAGTAAACAAAGAACAATTTTTAATTATGAACAGCAGAATTAAAGAAATTCTTTAATATTTCTTTTAAATGCTGAGTTACGTCCTTCTGACGGTAACTGAAAACGGTAATCTGTGAGTTACATCTTCAATCATGCCTATGATTGACACATTATTTCAATCAGATGTTTAAGCATGTCATCCCTTTGGAATTTTTAAAAAGAAATCATCGATATAAGTGGGATAGGGAGCTAAACAGCTGTTGCAATTCTGGCATTTGTGCAAGCAATGAAGCCTCAACTCATTGTTTGGCCAAATACAGTTACCATCAGAAGGTCGTAACTCAGAGTTAAGGCTTTCTGTTAGTAAACAAAGTGTGCACCATTGAGATGTGGTGAAGTGTTATTTGCTTTATAGGGAATAGGAAGTAGACTTGAGTTAAGGCTTCATGGTTTTCAGAATCTGTAGGTGTTACAGATTTTTTTGGTACCAAAACCTCAAAATCACCAAAAAGTGAGTTACGTCCTTCTGTTTGTCAACCCTCGATAATACTTGCCTTTGTTTATCCATAGGACCAGATGAATGTGTCTATACGTCTTTGACCCCTCAAGGTTGACAAAGTCACTTCATCAAGATTTGAAAACAGCTCTATGGTCTATAGTTTGGGCAATAAATGAAGTGTTGATGATGGGACTGTGTACTTTGACATTATACATGAGTTAATCATGAAAATCGTATGTTCAGACAATCTTGTATGATAAGCATTGCCAAATTACATACAGTACATGAAAGAATATACAATATATTGTTCATAATAAGCTGAATTTCTGTTAAAATGAGATGATTTATTTCTGGAAGTGCCTTTTATGCTGGTAAAGAGATGGCATTTTATGGTACCATACTGTAAACCATATACAAACACAAGATTTTTCAAAATCACTTTGCAGGATCATGATTTCGCATCCATTTTCCAAGTTTCACATACGTTGATGATTTTAAATTCTTGATTACGCTTTTCTTCCCAATCTTGCATTTTCTTCACAAGATGTTGATTGCTCGTGCAATAAAATCTCCGTTGGTTGGTTTTCAGATGTACTAAGGAATATGCACTTCTCTGTTTTTATTTGCACTTATACAAAGCTCTTGTCTTTCCTCATGGTTTACTGTGCGTGGTTGGGCTCATGTCAATATTTCCTTTATTCAATGAATTGAGAATTTCAAAGAAATTAATACTCAGGTGCTTAATGGGCAGGAAAAGGTTTGTCTGATCCATGGTCACCGTGTTACGTATCTTGATAGGTATTGTCTGAATTTGGCCTTATAAAAGTCATGGGGATCCAGGATTTGAAAAAACGTCAAAAATTACCGGGGGTGAAAGCTAAAACCCCGCGGCCAAAATGGGCGGATTGGTGAAGATTTTGCAGGAATTACGGGGGCAGCGGCGCATCTCCGCCCCCTCCTAGATCGACCCTGAAGTTGATGATTCTGAAGTTTCACTGGCTGCAATTTGCTTGACTTTCAAACGGCATGGGTCCAACCTCTTTTAGTGGATTTATTTCGTAGAGGTTTGTGAAAGGAAATAGATTTCTGCACTGGAGTGCACGGACTAATGCTTTTCTCAATTTGCCTAGGTGTTACCTTCCCAAGTAAGACTAGGAAAGTATCATTTGTTGATATATTATAACTGATGTTTTCCACATGGCTTATTAATCTGCCATGTATTTATGCTATATTTGTGTATGCATATATTGACAGCCTGTCTCAAAAATATGGTTACAATCAAAAACCGATTTTTTTTTTTCAATATTATATATTAATATAAATTTGAGGTTCTACTGGATATTATATAAAAGAAAAAGGACCAGGCTTTGCAGGATTTTGTTTCATCTCATTTGCTTGGTTGCTGCGAGAAAAACTCCAGTTTACTGCGAACACAAAAATCGAGCTTGTGCCAATTTCTGGTTGAGTGAATAACGGTGAAGGGTAGTTGAAACATAAGTTCTTCAATTTGAACAGATATGAAATTCTTTAAAAAGGGATTAACGTCATAAAGAAAACTCCAAACAATACGAAAACAGTTTCGTAAGGGTGGAAGTTATGATCAGAAAGTTCTGGCTTTAAGATTAAAGTTGAATAATATTCGACATACTGTGTTGTTAGAAGAGACCATGAGCGGACAGCAACCTGTAAGAGAGAGTTTTTATGTCTGTGAAGTATCATTAAATAACGTTTCTACCGATAGCAGGGGGTATACGTAAGGAAGATATGTTGGTACGGGTGTCGCGGTGTGTGATGGGACATCACGAGGTGCTGCCCACTGATCGTTTCGAGACAGAAGCAAGACGCATGTTAAAGTTATGTACACCCCGTTATTTTGTAGTGTTTTCCCCTTTTCCGTTGTCTATGGATGCTATGCTTTTACAGCCCATGGATGTTAGGCTTCTTGATGTTCTTGTGGTCACTATATTAAAACCGGTGTTGTGTCGTTCTAAATGCCCGCTGCTGAGGAGCTATAGAACATGTGTCCGGGTAAGACAAGTTGTAACTGTTTCGAGATTTTCAAGATCCACTGAAGCTAAACTCAATTCAGATGCCGCTCAGTAATTTTCTTATGAAACACATGTAATGATGTTGCATTCTCTATGGTGTGAGAAAGCCACCTGTAGTTTTGATTATCATGATGTTGTTGGCATTTAAAAAGTTGATATACAGCTCTGTATGTGTAGTGTATTGCCCACACCAGCATTTCGAAGTGATCTTACCAACTTAATCTTTTTAATCTTTCCATGCCAATGTACGCCTGTCAGTGAGCTTCAGATGTATGTAATGTATTAATACATTCTATTTTCTGTTTATGGTAATCTCTTTTTTTTAATGATTCGTCAAATGTCATCCGGTCATTATGATGATGTTGATGAAGATGATACGCAGATATCAATGTTGTTTTATGATCAGTGCACAGTCGGATTCCTGTGACCAGTTATTCTAGTTTAATAACTCATGATTGACACAGTCGCTGTTCTTTTAGAGTGTTACAGACGAGCATAGTATACATAGACGTCAATTGATCGATTTTCATGCTTATTACTTACGATACTCAAATAGGTTGGAAATTGCATAACGATTTCTGCTTAAACCGTTCAGGTTTATTTTCAAGATCTTTATCTCTTTTCCTAGACGCTTTTATGTCAACAGTTGGCAATTATGATGAGCAAGGTAGCAGAGATTAACATTTCTCTGATCCATTAATATATGATTGACTTTATGACCTCGGTTTAGAATCGTACCTACATACACTCCAGTTGCGAGTAATAAACGCTGTCAAACATGCCAATGTGCTTTGTGTTTTTTTTATGGCGTGGTTTAGGCAAGACGTTGTCATATAGTTCTATAGCTCTTTCAGCAGTGTTATGTTGAAATTTGGGAAGATAAATGAAGGCACTCGTGTGGGACCACTTGGGCGTTTTCGGTGTTATGATAGGTTCCTATTCCGGGAATTTACATTTTGTTTATAGCGATCATTGTGTAAAGCGTAATTTATACAAAGGAGGTTCAAATGAGACAACACAGGTTGTGGTCTTGGATTTTGGCGGGGCATTCCATAGATGCATCTCTGTGTAATATTTGTGAGTGCATCGGGATCTACGTCAATATAATAACCAGGCCAAGTCAAAATCGATGCACTTCATTTTTTTGTGAATGATACTTAGAAGGTACAATTACAATGAGGAAAGATGGGCTAGTTCATTCTAGAGTTAGTCCAGAGAACTACGAGTATTTTCATACTTAAACAGTTTTATTCCTGTTCAGCTTGTATCGGTTAAAGTTTAACCTAGTGTCGTTGAAATAATCAGTTCTTGTCTAACCTGTTTAATATGGTAAATTTTTGATCTTTTTGCAGGAGTTTTCTTATTAGACCTAAAGCCTCCTGATTGAGTATTACGGAGTTAATATTTGTTAATGAATGTAGACGACCATAAGTAACTTGCCTCATGAGTGGGTTGCACCAAGATCGTAGTGTCTGTGCTTGTTCAATATAAATATTCGTGTTATATTTGGTTGTTTTTACCCCAATCGCTATATTTCATTCTTTGATCGGCCCGGACAGCTGATTTAGTACCATGCCCTTAAAGTTTTTGGCTTATATTTTTATGTCTTGAGTTTATCATAGGAGTGTTTTAATTACACATTAATGTTTACATTGCAGTTAGGGCAATCGTTGCATTTTGCTTTTGAGTCTTCTTAAACTTTGGATGAAGATTTCTTCGAGAATATAAATCAACTGTGTTGATAATTTCTTACTCAGTTATAGCGTAACCAGTTTGTTCCGTTTTTCTTTTCCTGAGATATAATATTTTTTCAGTCGGTTTTTCGCACGTGAACAAGCTGGAATGTTTACAGTTGTGAGATTCGCACGTGTTAACTTTTTCGAAACAAGTCGTTGGATAAAAAAATAAGAGCGTGAAACACGGTGATATACTAGAGCTAGATGTGAAGGGCGTTTTCCTTGTATATTTTTTTATTGCCAACATTATCTGGAACAGTGCATACGTTCGTTCTGATGGGCGTAATGTGTAACTGCTAGGGCCCTACATGGATGGAATCCATGGGTGCCTACAATCATGGGAACTATTTTAAAGTTCAACACATATATCTCGCGGCGCATGAGTGTGGCTCTTATATGCCGTGTCGCCATTCTGGTATAAGGGAATGTAGACAGATTTTATACGGTTTTTCTCAAGAAATAGTGCCGAACTATGAAGACTGGTTCATGGATGGAATTGCCTGTGTTTCTACACACACGAGATTTAGGTATTATTTTTAAGCACAAATCATAATTGGTACTAGCCATAATTATAGGTCGGTTTATTCGTTGTGATTCCCTCTGGGATTAAGGGAGTGAGTATGTGTTCCGATCGACTCTCATAGAGGGACGGTGTACTGAATTTCTTTTTTAAAAAACTTTTTATTTTTTTTATTTTTTTTATTTTTTTTACTCTTCACTTAATGTTGTTTCGTTCACGATTGTGCTTTCTGTCTTATGCTAGCAAAAGAGGATTAGGTTTTGTCGCTGAATAAGAAGCTATGGGCTATGTATGATAAACAGTTTAATAATTTTACTAAATAAGTGTATTTTTAAGAGTCGTGTTAAAGATCCGTATGCTTTTCTATAGGCTATGTGAATTGCACGATGCGACAGCGAACTGGCATTTTGGCAAAGTTGTTCGTAACGTTTTATAAAAGAATTCATTGCATGGTATCTAATAGCCACTTTTGGCGAGCATTATCTCGTACGGGTTTCATAAACTTGCGCACAAGACCAAAAACCAGATATATGGAAGGATAATCCCTCCAATTTCATCTTCTGTTGCCCAACGCCGTGCACGGATTGCCGGTCACTGTCATCGTGCGATTGACCAAGTAGTCTCGAAGTCACCTGTTGGAAGTTAACTTGGCATTACGCCTTTTCCAATCATTGCATTTTCTTCACAGATGTTGATTCCTCGTGCAATAACATCTCACGTCTTGTTGGTTTTGCAGATGTCGAACGAATATGCACTTCTCTGTTTTATTGCACTTATCCAAAGCTCTTGTCCTTCCCTCATCTGGTTGGTACTGTGATGTTGTTTGGGCTCCATTAATATTTCCTTTATTCAATGACTTGAGGAATTTCAAAGGAATTAAACCTCTGTGCTAATGTTGCAGGAAAATGTCTTGGTCTGATCATGGTTAACGTGTTCCGTAATCGTGATAGGTATTGTCTGAAATTTGGCCTAAAAAGTTCATGGGCCGGGAATCAGGATTTGAAAACTTCAAAATTAACCGGGGGGCTGAAAGGCCTAACTTGTCCAAATGGTCTGATTTTGGCAATATTTTGCATATTAACCGGGGAGGCGCGCGCCCTCTCCGCCCCCTTCCTACGATCCGCCCCTGAAGTTGATGACTTAAGTTTCAATGGCTGCAAATTTTGCTTCCGACTTCTCACCGGCATGGGTCCAACCTCTTTTATGGATTTTCTTTCGTGAAGGGGTTTGTGAATGAAAGGATTTCTGCACTGTAGTGCACGGCCTATTCTTTTCTCAATCTGTATGGTTATCCCTTCCCATAGACTATAGGAAAGTATTCCTGTTGATATCTTATTAACTGATTTTTATTCCACTTGCTTTTTATCTGCAATTATTTAGCTATATTTGTGTATGCATATAATCTACAGCCCTGTCTCAAAAAATTGGTACAATCCAAAAACCGATTTGTTTTTTTTCATATTATATCTAAATTAAATAAGTCCGTAATTGGCTTATTTAATTAAAGAGAAAAGACCAGGCTTTCCAGGATTTTTGTTTTCATCTCATTTGCTTGTTTCTTCTTTCGCGAGAGATAATCCAGTTTACACTGGCGGAACACAAAAATCGAGCTTGTCCACTTTCTTGGTTGAGTAAACGGTGAAAAGCGTTAGTTAAACATCGTTATTTCACATTTGAACACGATATGAAATTCCTTTAAAAGGGATTACTTCATAAAGAAAACTCCAAAAAATACGAAAACAGTTACGTAAGGGTTGGAAGTTATGATCAGTAAGTTTTTTGTTTAAACTAAAGTGTATAACATCCGACATACTGTTGTTTGTTGAAGAGAACCATGATCGTGAAGCAACCTGTGAAAGAGGTTTTTATGGTCTGGAGTATCATGAAATCACGTTTCTAACGATTAGCAGGGTATTAACGTAAGGAAGATATGTTGGTGCGGGGTCGCGGTTGTGATGGGACATCACGAGGTGATGTCCACTGATCACCGTTTCGAGACCCGCGCAAGCGCATGTTAAATTTCCGTATCGAACCCGTTATTTCGTAGTGTTTTTTCCCCACCTTTTCCCCGTTTTATCTCTGGATGCTATGCTGTTTACAGTCTCCCTGGATGTTAGGCTTCTTGATGTATTGTGGTCTCAATAATATTCACCAAAACACCCGGTGTTGTAGTCGTTCTAATTCCGCCGCTGAGAGCGCTATGAGTAACATGGTGTCCGGGTAAACAATTTACTGTTTCGAAGATTCAATTCGCCACTGAAGCCCTCAATTCAGATGCCGCTCACGTAAGTTTTCTTTGAAAACATGTCAATGTGTTGCATTCTCTATGGTGAGAGAATCCACCTGTGTTTTGATTCTCATGAGTTGTTGGGGGCATTTTAAAAGTGATATACGCATTGTATGTGTAGTGTAATTTGCCACCCAGCAGTTCGAAGTGCTATATCCCCTTAAAATATCATTTTGAATCTCCTTCCATGCCAAGGCACGCCGGTTCAGCCTGAGCTTCAAATGTATGATGTATAATGACACTTCCATATTTTCTTGTTTATGGTCAATCTCTTTTTTTTAATTTCTAATGTATCCGGCTCATTATTATGATGTTGATGAAGATGATAGCAGTCATCAATTTGATTTTATGATCAGTGCCAGTCCTGATTCCTGTGACCAGTTACTTATTCGTTTAATCACTTCATGATTGAACACAGTCCTGTTTTCTTTAGATGTTTACCGACGATGCAATAGTATAGCATAGACGTCATTATCGATTTCATATTTATACTACGATTCACTCAAATAGTGTTAAATCTGGATTAAACGATTTCTGCTAAACCGTTGCGTTTATTTTCAGATCTTTATCTCTTTTTCCTAGACGCTTTTATGTCCACAGTTGCTAATTATGATTACAAAGGTAGTCAGAAGATTAACATTTCCTCTGATCCTTTAATATATGATTGACTTTGATGACTCGGTTTATGACTCGGTACCTACATACACCTCCAGTTGCGAGTCATAAAGCTGTCAAACATGCCAATTGCTTTGTGTTTTGTTTTTAATGAAATATGCGTTTGTTTATGCAAGACGTTGTCATATAGTTCTATAGCTTCTTTCGTTCGCAGCATTTTTATGTTGAAATTTGGGAAGATAAATGAAGGCACTCGTTTGTGGCCCACTTGGGCGTTTTTCGTGTTATGATGGTTCCCTATTCGAATTTACATTTGTCTAACGATCTTGGTGTAAAGCTGTAATTAATATACAAGTAGGTTCAAATAGACACCCCATGATTGTGGTCTTTGATTCTGGCGGCATTCCATAAGATGCATCTCTTTGTAAGTATTTGTGATGTGCATATTAATATTACGTCCTCTTAATACATGCGCAAGTCACTCGATGCACTCCTGATTTTTTTGTGATGCTAGCTAGAAAGGTAACAATACAATGAGGAAAGATGAGGCTAGCTCATTCTAGAGTTTAGTCCAGAGAACTACGAGTATTTTCATACTTAACCGTTTTATTTCCTTTTCATCTTGTATCGGGTTAAGTTTAACTCGATTCGTCGTGTGAATAACAGTTTCTTGGCCTAACCTGTTTAATATTGTAATTTGTTTATCCATTTTTTGGCAGGAGTTTTCTTATTAGACCTAAGCCTCCTGATTGATGTAAGTACTATTTAATATTTTGTTATGAATGTAGACTACCATCACATCACTGCTCCTTGAGTGGGTTTTGCACCAAGAAATCAGTAGTGTCTGTGCTTGTTTCAATATAAAACTGATATTTGGTTTGTTTTTAACCCCTCGCTATATTTCATCTTTGGTCGGCCCGGCAGCCTGGCTTTAGTAGTTCAGAGTTTTTTGGCTTATATTTTTATTCTTTGGTTTAATCATAGGAGTGTTTTTATTACACTTAATGTTGACATGTGCAGTTAGGGCAAAATCGTTGCTTTTGCCTTTTGAATGTCTCTTAACTTTGGAATGCAGATTTCTTCGAAAAGCTAAGTCACTGTGGTGATAATTTCTTACTCATCTTATAGCTTACATTTGTTCCGTTTTTCTTTTTCCTGATATAATTTTTTTTCAGTCTGGTTATGTCAGGCCACGTGACAAGGGGAAATGTTACATTTTGTGAGCTTTCGCCGTGATATTCAATTTTCGAACAATTCGTGTTGGATAATAGAGCGTGAACACGGATGATATCTAGAGCTAGATGTGAAGGGGCGTTTTCCTTTGTAAATTTTTTATTTGCTTATCTTGCACAGTGCATAAGTTCGTTCTGATAGTGTCCGTAATGTGGTTAACTGCTTAGGCCTACATGGACTGGAATCCATGGGTGCCTACACTCATTGGTGGAACTATTTTTTCAAGTTTCAACACTAATATCCTCGCGGCGCAATTATGTGGGCTCTTTTATATGCCGTGTCGCCCTTCGGTATATGGAATGAGACAGATTTTATATCCGGTTTTTTCTCAGAATAGTGGCCGAACAATGAAAGACTGGTTCCTGGATGGAATTGCGCTGTGTTTTCTACACACACGAGATTATGCATTTATTTTTTTAAGGCAACAAATCATATTGGGGTATGGCCATAATTATAGGTCGGTTTATACGTTGTGATTCCTTCTGGATTAAGGGAGTTGATTTATAGTTTGTTCCGATCGACTCTCATAGAGACGGTGATACTTAATTTTTTAAAACCTATGCATTGTGATAATTTCTTTTACTCTTCACTTACTGCTTGTTCGATTCACTAGTTTTGCTTTCTTGGTCTTATTCTAAGCAAAAGAGGATTAAGGTTTAGCCCGCTTGAATAAACCTATGCTATGTATGATAAACAGTTTAAATATTTTAAACTATAAGTGTATCTTAAGAGTCGTGTTAAAGATCCGTATGTTTTTCCATAGGCTATATGTGAATTGCACGATGCGACAGCGAACTAGCATTTTGGCAAAGTTGTTCGTAACGTTTTATAAAAGAAATCATTGCACTTGGTTCTTCTAATCTCCATTTTGCGAAGCATTTTACTGCGTACAGGTTCATAACTTGAGCACAAGCCCAAAGCCAGATATCTGGAGATATCCCTCCATTTCATCTTCCTTGTTGCCCAACCCGTGCACGTGTTGCCGGTACTGTCATGGCGATTGAACCACGTATTCTCAACGTCACACCTGTTGGAAAGTTACCATGCCAAACAGGGGATTGTCGCCCCCTGTAACTACATTGATGTGATTGCTCGAGACCACTCCGCCGGATCCTCTGACATCCCCACCTAATGACAAACAGGGAATTTGGCGCTAACACAGAATGGTGAACAGCATCTCGGCTGCGGCGTTAGTAGATGATTCATAAACTTCATGCGGAATTGATGTGTACATCATGAACTGGTGTTTGATTGCCAATGTTTTGCTTCTTTTTTTTGCAAAAATGATTTTTTTACATGTCGTCAGGTTGAATGTCCAACTTCATTACAGCTAGATGAAACGGTCAGTTATTTCTCAGATAGTAATGAATTAGAGTGTGCTTTAGATCCAGTTAAAGCAACCATGTCCTGAGCCCACGTAGATCCTTCTAATTTTCTAACTTTGGTTGCACCATGTAGATGGCCACTCAGATTGTAGAGTAGTATGTAGCAATTAAGATATTCCTTTTCTCTTGCCGTCGGATTTTGAGGTAAACGAATCTTAAAATGAGCACCATTTTTTTTGCCACTGGGTAGAGTGCGGGGTCGGGCCTATATTTAGTAGGCCTATATTTGTTTCTATTCCATTTTCGTCATGAGTATTGGTATAAAAGTGGTAGAACACTCTCCATTCCCCTATAACCAAAAAAAAAAATATTAAATTTATTGCCAACGCCTCTAAAACTTGCAAACTATTTGCTGTATTCGATATAGAGTCCAAGCCTATGATCCAAATCGTTTAGGCTGGTCTCAATCGTCTATTTTTGCAAGGTATAGGCACCTATTATTAATCGTTTTACTTAAAACATTTTGTTTTTTTATTTATAGCTCCGGCGTATAGCTGCAGATTGATGATCGTCTTGTAGACCGGTGAACAAAGTCCGATCATTGGTTGCCACTGGTCACAGACAATTGTTTCCACTTGGGCATGAACGACATTGTGGCCTACTTGGCATAGACTTGTTGCCACTGGCATAGACCCATTTTGCCCCTGGGCATAGACATTTTGCCACCGGGCATAGACATTTTGCCAATGGGCATAGACATTGTTGCCACTGGGCTAGCATGTGTGCCACTGGGCATATAATTTTGACCACTGTGTCATCAAGACATTTTGCCAGTGGCATAGACATTTTTTGCCAGTGGGCATAGATATTTTGCCAGTGGGCATACACTTTTGTGCCACTGGGCATACTATTTTTCCACAGTGTATTGTCATAACAACTAGCTAACTATAAGCATTCGTGTTTTCGATATTGCAAGCTTATGCTTTCGACAATTCAAGATTTGTCATGGCTGCCATTTATTCTTTATCCATATGTGCACATTCATTTCACATAAACGAATTGGTTATACATGTCTTTTTCAAGTGTGGATAACTAATTAATTATTTTTGTAATTGTTGTGATTAACCTTGTTATATACCGGATGCGGGTTGTCAGGTGTTACAGATCATGAGTATGGTATATCATTTTTGCCACAGGGATTTCAATACGTCACTTTGCCCTTGGCAACTCAGCATAGGGTTTTTCCGAATATGTAAAATTGTTTCACGTATTTGATATCTCTAGATTTTTCATTTGTGCCAAGTGGTTTTTGTTCCATTGTGCACAGTCTTACATACTTGTTACAGGTCCCCTTTCTAAGTGTGTAGAACTGACATGACCCTAGTTGGTTTATTGTTACAGTTGTGAATTACCTGTGACAACACCTGGATGTGGTTTTACAAGTGTTTAACATATGTTGAAGCATGCATGTCATCATTTTGGCCACTTGAATTCATGATACAATTGACCACTGGGTATATCAATGCTAGTTTGTCCACAGGCATTCCACTTGTGGCGCATTTTGCGTTTTTGATGACTACGGGCATGTGGTTTTGTTGTGCCACGCACCGATACAGTTGTTACAGGGCCCTTTTTTCGAGCCAATTGGAGCCTTAATTGAATGTCGGATTTTTTGTTTGGTTAGCTTCCATGTGTGTATATTGAGAGCTTCGAGCTACTTGGTGGGCCATAATGATGCGCAGTAATTTTTACCTTTCGCACTACTGGGCTTTTGTATATACATTCTTAACCAGCTTTTAATGTCTTTTTCATTATGTCCATTTTTTTACATTGGTTTGTATAGTGTTTTATTTGTTTTCTTTAACTACGACATTCTATCAGCATTTACAAAAGTATATTCCAACATCTTGGACTTAGCGTGTCACGAGCTGATATTGCTAAATTAGCATAAAAGGTGTTTTGCTTTGAGACGAACTGCGGTAACACGATCCATTATCTGAGTAGTATTTGTAAAAAACTGATGAAGTGTCCATGTGTTTTTCTAGGTCCGATTTGATACCTCTTCCTAAGCTTATTATCGGAACGTTATTCTGTTGTTAATTAGTGTTTGTATCCTTTCAAGCATGGAATCATCTCTGAGTGAAGGTAAGACGGCGCAAGTACCAGGAATATTTTACAAAGCAACAGGCCATTTTCTCCGCATTTTTTAGTGAAAACATTGGTTCCTATTGTTTCTTATTGGTGGCCTTTCGTAGTAATTGGAAAATCGCTTTCGCTTTGCCCTGGGCAATAGCCTTCATGATTTGGGTTCCTCACAGATAAGGTTTTCTATTAGACTTCTATTTTTTCTGTGTTTGTACATTGTTTTACGTCTTTGTTTACTTTGGAGACTGTTAAAAAAAATGTACAGTTTTATTTTTTTGGCATGATCTAAAGTTTATATACGCCAATCTTCTGGCTAGGTGCTGCATGTTCGCAACATATTGTGGAACATGTTTTTTCCAGTGTTCGATTTCCTTAGCGAATTTTTTAAAGGGGGCTCCATTCCTTTGGATTTTGATGGCATTTTATATTATAGTTGCTGTAATCTTTTTCATTCACATGTTCCGTATCCGTTCTTTAATCCTAGCAGGAAGGCAACAGTTGCCCAGCTGCCTGGTCATCGGGAGTAAACGGAGCCCCCCCGATACGGTATGTTATAATAAGGCTTTTACACCACTGTGAGCCGGTGATCGATCGACGTTTGCGATCGATCGCCGTCTGTAGCCCTTCAAACCAGCTACCTAATTCTCCTTATAATAAGCTTCGCAAACTAACTCTACACACAAGTCGCTGTGGCTTCCTCCTCCATAACAGCAACGTTCTTTCACTCATGCAAGTTACGTAAGAGTCTATCCGCCATGTTGAATTTTCCTACTCAGACCGTTCAATTATACAACGAGCTGAAACTCCACAATTTAATGTGCGGAAACACGCAAGGTGGACAATCATCTCCTTAAAAGATGGGCTATACTCAGTTTAAAAAAGTTTTGGACAACCACTGCCGTAAATGCCTCAAATAGAGGTATTTTTGTGAGAGTAGGCAGCTATTAATACTTCCTTTGGAAAACTTGTTACAAAATCTAACTAGGCGCTAATTGCGCATGTGCGTCGAGGTATTCAGAAAACACTGCACTAGTCTTCAAACACTGCGATCGCATCGCAAAGTGACACCCGCAGTGTGAAAAGCCTTATATGTTTCTCTTTCAGGTAATAGGAAGGCGCGTTAGAAACTATTTTCGTCGCGTTTGAGCTCCGCGAATTAGATCAGAACTAACGTTTCTAACGATCGCATGGGTATTATGTAAGGAAGATATGTTGGTGGGGGTGTCGCGGTGTGTGATGGGGACACACGAGGTGATGTCACTGATCCGTTTTCCGAGACGCAGCAAGAACGCAACGTATACAAAATCTTTAGTCGATTAAAATTTACAAAAAAAAATGCATGGAACATTTGTTCAAGTTTCTTCAGTGATTGAAGTTCTATATAAATTATGATTTATCCGATTTAGTTTGTCAGTAACTGTTCTTCACTAGGTAGGTTTACTACTAGTTTCTTCGCATTTGCAGACAGGCATAGTCCGAGTCCGTCAAATGTTTTGCTGATGGGGGTCAGTTTTTCGCCATAGTTAACCAAGCAGAGTTACTTTATCAACAAGTAAGACCGTTGATTGTGGTGGTGAAATCTGTTCCTTTGTTTTAGGGCTGTTTTCTAGCCCTTGTGCGTCTTCAGCTGCGCTCAGCGGAGAGTACGAGCCCCCTACGGTATGTTATACATAATAAGTTTTTTTCTTTTCCATGTCATAGGGAAGGGCGGCGTTAAAACTATTTTCCTTCGCGTTTGGTCGCGATTAGAGAAGAAAACGCAAATTCCTACCACACACCTTGAACTTGCTTTCAAATTCAATTTTTTATTGACTTTCACAATTTGTAAATGCACAAAGATGTGCAATATCTTTAAACGCATTTCTTTGGATTTGGGGTGTGTTTATTTGTTGCTAATTACATTCCTTCTGGCACGTTTTAACATATACAAATTTGTAAGAATTCAGTTCCATTTTCATTGACGTGTAATAAATAGTTTATTGTTTTATTATTTATAACGAAAGATATTTATCATTGAACTGCTTATGTTGACTATTAAAACTTGTGTCGATAAAACTAGACTTCATTTGTTTATTTTAATCTGTGTTTTGTTTCTTTTGTCAAGTTGCAATCTTTTTGTTAGCTTCAAGACAGCATGGCATAAACTGCGCGAAACAACTCTGTCCATGCATAAAAGTGGCACAAAATCGATTTTGGTGTATCGCACTAAATTGATTATATCTCTAGATTGACAAAAGCAAATAAGATGAAACAAACACCATTGGAAAGACTGGTCTTTGTTCTTTAATATTATGCCAAGTAAGAATGACTTATTTTGAAATTTCATATTTAACCATTTTTTTTTCTGATTGTACCACTTTTTTGAGACAGGCTGTATATTTTGCACAGGAAAGAAATCCACATTTCTTTCCCAAGTTAGTATTTTGCCTCATGCTTTTAATTAGTAACTCAAATAAATATTATTATTATTATATAACTTGATTTTAGTTTTCCTGGTTTATTGTTTTGACTTTCATACTTAGTTAAGTTTTGTGAATGCAAATCTGGATTTATTTGTTCAACCTTTCATGTCCCTTCCCTCCACATCCTTCTTTACTCATGGATATATTTGCCTCAGATAGATAACATCTTCTACATTTCCTCAATGTCTCTTCCTTCTAGCCTGACAGCTTTAACTTTTCTTATTATTCAGGTTCATGATCGTTGTCTTCTTGACTTGATGTTCATTCAAACTGGAAGAGATATCAATTTTTCTCGGTATGTATGAAAGACGGGACGACAATAAGGTATGTCATCGGCGGAAGTCGAGATCTTCAATACTGGAATCATCCTCCATGTTTCCGATGATGATTTGTTTCATTGGTAGTCATGTCTCATCACACATGTAAATCACAAGCAGGAAAAGGCACAAAATCCTGACACATTTAACTACTGTAAACCATAGTACAAACACGAGTTGTTTCCAAATCATGTTTCAGCGGTCATGATTTATGGGATTTCTAATTGGTAGCAGTTTGTCATGCTAGAAGATAGGCATGCATTAAATTAATTGAAAAGTTGGATGTGTATACAGATACACATGGACAAGAGCATTGTAGAGTGCCGGATGCTCATTGCATGGGCCATTTGCTTCATAAATACTAAAAGTCCCTGATTCAATACTGACTTGTAGTTTGCTTCGAAATTGGTTTGTAAAGGAACAAATGTAAATCACCTCTATGTAGGTTGACTCTAGCTGCTGGAAAGGTGCAAAGCGCGTATCGTCCCCCGCTCGCGCACAACCGGAAAACGAAGAGATCAGTCGCCGAACCAGAAGATGATTCGGACGAACTAACGGGTTTTCAGGACGTGTTAGCACAGAAGATTGCCCAATATGCCTATTGAAAGGGGGTATCTCTAAAAAAGACCCGGGAGGAGGAGGGTAAAAAGTGTAGGGATTAACGGGGAGAGGAGAGACGCGTGCTTTGAGCACATGGTACTTTTTTTTTTTCTGTCTATTATGTAAAAAGACTGTATTTATAACATGTTAACAAAGGATAGTTAATGTTGTTTTTTTTTCAAATTTGTGACAATTTGTGACCACAACTTATGAAAGAAAAAATGGGTTGATTTTCATTGAAATTTAGCCCTCCTCTTTAAGTGGAATTCTTTACAAAAAAAATGGACCTTTCTGAACCATTTTCACATACTGCAAGATATCTAACCTGTAAAACATGTCAGCTTTACTGCACCTATGAAACAAACATGGCAAAATATGGCTGCATTTATGCGGGATATCGTTGAGGGTTGACAAGGGGCATGTAGGTGGTTTGGGGGAATTACATACAGCGCGAAACCAACCAAGGATGTCTCCTGCAAATGCATCTCAAAAATAATTATAGGGGCGTATAATGGTAATGTAGTGGAATTTAAAATATGGTTTTCTATTCATATTGAGTGTACCAACATCAGCAAATATAATTTGCAAGTGATTAATCTTTCCACAGGGTGGCCGTCCCTCCCACTCCTTAAAAAAGGACCTATGCTTAAATGGTGGGATGTTGATGGTTTTAAATTCATTTTTGTCCAAAGAGTAAGCCTGTTCGGCTGTCTGTTGACGAACCGACCAACTTGCCTATTTTTTTTTGCATTTATTTCTCAAATTATTTAACATTGTGCTTTGTTGGCAGGTTTGAAAGCAGTTGCTTAGCATTGAAGGGGCTACTCTGTCTGAGGAAAGATTCAATAAAAAATAAATTGGTATACTCCTTTGGTGGTGGTCTGTTGTGCACAACTGGATCTAGGCGCCTGCTAGTCTGGCGTATTAAAACCACAAATACCTATTGTGGTCAGGTGCAGTTGTGCTAGTGGCCTATGCTAATCAGGGCGACAGGCCTTATTCTAATTGCTTTGTGGTTTTAATCTTCCCTGTAAAAACTCTCCAGACATTGCAAATGCACAGAAAAAAGCTTACAGATAGAACAAGGCACTCTGCTCTAGTGGAAAATATATTGAACTTGCTATTGGAAGCCTGCAAGCATGATGAAACTAGGCCAGGTGGGAATTAGAGCCATCAACGTAGGTGCTGATTGCTTTGCTTTGATAAAATGAATTTTTGCCATAGTATTGCTAATTTCTTTAGTTTTAGGAGGGGAATCTGCTCACTCTCGCATGGTTTCATCCTAATATGATCTGTGACATATTTTTATCAGATTGTGACCAGTGAATTAAGTTGTAGAGCGCCTTGAACAAGGCTAATGTTCTTTATTTATGGTAACAACCATCAGCATATATTTGCCAGTGATTAATCTTTCCACAGGGTGGCCGTCCCTCCACTCATTTAAAAAAGGACTATTCTTAAATGGTGGATTTTGATGGTTTAATACTTTTGTCCCAAGATCTTTTTATTGCTTCCCACAATAACTGCATTGCTTCCAAAGGATGTTTTTGTACACGTTCTGATGTGAATCGTTAGGGTGGCAGCACTGGTTAAATTAACATATTGATTCCAACCTTGCATTTTAAGAATGTTTCATCTCTAACTATTCACATGACTACCTGTACAGAAATCTCCAATGGAAGCATGCATTGTGGGAAGCGACTATATCTTCTCTTAGTTATAGCTATTTTGCATTGAGAAATATAATCTAATTTGACCTTATTTAACATATCAACATATATATCCTGTGTTGATATATTAGCTTATTTCCCTTGGGTCCTTTTCACATGCAGACAAGACAAATACTATGTTAGAGAAAGACATGTAAATCAGATCAAATCCAGAAATCCATATTAAATAAATTATAAATGCAATAAACATGCTTGGTTATTTAGGTAATACTTACTACTTATATTAAAGAACTGCTGTGAATTAGAACATGTCCATGCCAAAGTTTCTCCTCCCGGACTTCACATCTTCAGAATCAGCTTTAGGTTGTTTGCACTCTATGTCTTTTAAAACAAAGTTTCTTAGGTACAGTCTTGTCTGTGGGACGAAAATCTGACAGTTGGGCATTTTAACATTTGTGTCAAATTGCTGTGCCCAAACTTTAACTCAAACCAATCATGGTTCCCGCGCATGCTGATTGTCAAACCTTCACTTGGTACACACAATAGGTTGCCTAATTCAGTCCTTGACTAAAGTTTGCTGCTTAGAAAAAAACTTACATGGAGTATTTTGTGCCCGGGAACAAGGACACATGTCCTCTGTGCCCCTCCCTATCCCAACAGGTCAAGTCGGTTTGTCTTGACCATCTGCTTTAGGAACCTTTCTCGACTTTCTGGCATATCCTTAGCTGCATCTTCACAGACAAGCTGTGGTGATAGTATAAAGCTGCTCAACTGGAAGACCGGTAGTCGCCCAATCAAACCCTCCTATCCTCAAGTAAATGGACAATTTGGTTTATTTTGAAAAGATCCTATTTAGGGGCAAGAAACGAACTAGAAAATACAACATACCCTTTGGCTTTGACTTGCCACCTATGTACCCATACCATGCTATTCCCTTTATGATTTACAATGTATAACATACCAAGTATGAAGATCTGATGCTTGGTAAAATTTGGACCATAAAGTTTATATAGCCTTTACAAAACATTCAGGCAACATAAAAACTATTACTACTCATGTGATCCAAATGACCTTTTATGACCTTTGACCAGGATATTTACTGCTGTAGTGTCCTGTTTTTAAGTCACAAGCTTGAACCCATGAACATTGAAAAGATAGTCAAAAAGTGTGTCCTGATTAGCTAGGTTTAAAGGTTTAGCTGTAATGTACACAGTCTTAACACCCCAAATAACTTGTTGTGTTACCAATCATGGTATTTTGGATATTTGGGGTTCTGCATACTGCTATGTTGATAAAGAAGCTTTCCGCCTAGATTTTTTGTTAAGCATTTTCACTTGCTTTTTTTTCTTTGTAGGTGTGAGATTGGGAAATTATATGGTGCGACCAATTTTTTTTTCAAGACCATTTTGCCCCTGAAATCCCAAGATGGCCGCCATGGGTGAAAAAACACAATTTTTTGACATTTTTTCTCAATGACCTGCCAGTTTGAATCTGATGTGACTCTATTTTTGCTAAACATCAATATTTATGGTTTCTACTACTAGATATTGTCACCATTCAATCAAATAAGATATTATTTTATGTTTGGTCCACTATTTTGTAATTCAAAATGGTCGGCCCCCTAACATTACAGCGGATGCCAGATCAGGTAGAACATTAACCCTCAAATAAATTTCTAAGATGATCATTCATCAGTTTACAATTTTGTGCAGCCTAGTTCACCTCCGACCATGAACATTACTAGAGCTCCACTCATTTGCACTTGGGGAAACGAAAAAAGAGAAGACCGTCTTTCAGAGGGACCTAAGCTTTCGGTCCCCATGTTTTATAGAGAGTCATACCTGTACCTGTAATACCGTCGGTTCAACTGCTAACGGGAGAATGAATCACACTGGAGAGGGGGAACGGGACGAAGGTCATGCTGTACACACGAGGGTTCCCTGACGGTCCCAGATTAATTCTGGTCAGTTTTGACTGACCAGGATGAGGTACATTCTCATCATCATATCATGATCATATCAAGTCCCTAGCAAAAATTCCTAGCAACAATAATTTCCAGCAAGAGTCCATGCACATATTTTTTTTCATTAAGTGTTCACATTTATTGTGTCACATTAGTGAAAGTTGTTTTTCAATCTAAAAAATAGCAACAAAAACAAGTTTTGTGTTATCATCCCCAAATTGTCACAGACTGATTTATCAAAAATTTTAGAAAAATTTTAATTTTTCTTTTTTTATAAATAAAATTAAGGGAGGGGCACGGTTTAAAATACAAATTCAAAATTCGACCAGGTTTACAAGTCAAATTCCGAACATGTTTACAAAGTCAAAATTCGAGCATGTTTAAAGATTCAGTTTCATACCCAAAGAATGCTCGAATGTACCGAAATAACGTCAATTCATTTTAACTGGATTTGCAGTGGAGTTGAGATAAGTTACGGTAGACTATTTCTTGTCATGCCATTCTGGTGGCAGAGGTTAACTTAGTGATTTGAACTCATTTCAGATATACAATGGTGACATTGTGAATAAAATCCTCAATTGGGATTATTTTGGGAAAATGTGTAAAAATCACATTTCCGATTCATATTGTTTTTTTAAAAGATATGACTTTAACAACGAGCCCTGTTACACTATCTTTCTTTGAGAGAAGAAATTGTATCCGATTTGGGGTTTTCAATGGTACACATAGAGATGACACGTCAAAGAAAAGAAATGGAAAAACATAATTTTCATGCAAAAGCGTTTTTCAGCATATTGGATTTTTTAAATTAACATTTCAAAATCTAATTTGAATTGTTACTTCAGTTTATACTCAAGAATATCTAAACGCTAATAATCCTGTTTCAAACTTTTCTGTGTTGGAGCAGAAATATTATTAAGTTTTTTAATTAATTTTTGAATTTTTTAGGGAAACCTGTTTTTTGAAATTCATCAATTTGAAAAAAGAAATCCTTTGATTCTGATATTTAAAAAAGGAATTTCAATGATAGTTGACATTACCGTGCTAACCAAAGAGCAATACATATACAGTTTTTGACCGGAACGGGAGTGTACTTGCATCTATAGCAAAACTTGTTTGTTTTTCAAGTTACGATTTTTACAAAAGCGGTGTCAAATATCTCTAAATTGCCTTTGGCCATAACTCTGATTTATGTCACAGTCACATAACAGCAATTGAAAGATAAAATTCTGCTGCTTGTCAAAAATTTGTTTCTAAAAATTATGTTGAAGGTATTTCCATGTTAGTTCTAACCTTAAAGTGTAGCCCACGGGTAGGGCAAACTATGCCTTTTAATCCATAAAATGTTGGTATTGATTTGAGTATGCCAATTAAATATTCCCCTGTACAAACTTTGCCCACCTGCAAATGCTTATTTCCTTTCTATTTATGTTTCTAGACTTTTTATGTTATCTTATCAATTACCAATCAGAGTCAAATTGTTAGATGCTGTTTTATATCTGTTCCTGTAGTTTATGGCTTATATAATAATAGCCTCCTTAAACAATTGACGTATTGCAATCCATTGAAAAGAAGCGAAAAACAGTAGATTTTACATGTGTAATCTGCCCAGATACAGATGATACAAAATGACCTTGTACGTTATATAGGGTGAGTAAAAAAATCACCCTGATTGTGTCTGCCGTTTTGAATTTTTAAATACTGTATTTCTAACAATGTGGTATAACCGGAAAGCATATTTCATTATCTTTAAAAAAATGACCCTGATTGTGTCTGCCATTTTGAATTTTTAAATACTCTATTCCTAACATGTGGTATAACCGGAAAGCGTATTTCATTATCTTTATTTTGCTGCAAAGATAATTCCAATCGGTTAAGTATAGGCCGAGCTAGTCTTTTGAATCAAGTAGTAAGCTTTTCTCCCATCCACGGATTCCATTTGAATGCACAGCGTCCATCTAAGAAAATTACTCCCAAAATGATCATAAGGGTATGTCTTTGTTTATGTCAAATAAAGTGGGGTCTTAAAGGTACAAAAGTAAGTGATAATGGTAAGTTTTATTTGAAATACTTTTTCAAGATGTGACATAATTTGGTTTACAAATATAGACAATACTGTAACCTCAAAACGTTGTCACCGATGTCTGTTCCGTATCATATGATTCATTCAACTCTTCCAGAAACTGATACATTTAGCAAGCAGGGGTTGCACAAGCTTTTAAACTAAGGGTCAAAATCTTCAGTAACAGATTCCAACCTATAATTATAGGCAAAAATGACCATAATGACCCTTAAAGCATCCAGAAATATACATTTGTGCACCAACACCTTAAAATAAGTGTGTATGGCGCCATGTTCCCGAATGCACCCCTGAAAAGTCAGGGCCCGTTAGCCAGGAGGGGTGCGGGGGGGGCGACGCACCCCCCAAAAATGGACAAAGGTCCGCTTTATGATCGATTGAAGGCCGCTTTGCCATGTTTAAGGTCCGTGTTGTCAATCAATTAAAAGTTTGTCTTAAGGGTGGTGGTTGCAGGTATATGAATGACAAGTAGCTGTTAACCATCGAATTACGATTGTCGAGGTACTATACTGTGTTTTCTCAAAACGCTGCGACGAAAAATTTTTTCTTCCCTCACCCCCCCAAAAAATTTTGGTCAACCGGCGGAGCGCATGGAGCCGAAAATTTTTTTTTTGGTACGCAAAAGGTCCGCTTCTGGCAAATCCGCACCCCCCCCCCCCGCATAAATTCCTGGCTACGGGCCTGCCTGAAATCAAGTGGAAATGATTTTAATAAGTGATGAGGACCTAGAAACGGTAAGAGAATATCGAAGGTAAAATATGTGACTGAATTTTATGGGGATAAATAGCGTCCAATTTATTCTGCAGTCAATAAATAGCCTGATTCTCTTCTGGACACTGATTTGCTTCGCTGAACGTCCATCATTTCAATGTGGATCAGAGGACAGGGCAAAACCGGGTGCAAAATCGACTACTTGATTCAAACGACTGTTCATTGCTCGATATATACCCAAATGATGTCAATGACTTTTGCAGAAAATTAAAGATAATTACCTAAGCTTTCAGATGGTACCACATATGTTAGCTATATTTTACTTAGAAATTCAAAATGGCGGACACAATCAGGGTCAAGTCCCGGTCCCTCAACTCAACATAGAAAGTGGTAACCATGAGAGTTCTTCATTTTTTCAAAACCCCCCTTTCCAATGATTTTTCATTGTTTTACCCCCCCTTTTTTTGCAAAATCGATGACAAAATCATCGTTAAAAATACCCCCTATTTCAAGGTTTTCAATGACAAGATTTTCAGACACCCCTTTTCAATGACTCTTATAATTTAACATTTTAAGAACAAAACATACAAGTATCAATATTACTTTGTGTCTGCTGTACTCCCAGATGATCCTGTCTTTAATTGGGATTAATTACAATACAGGTCTGTATATTGATTTTAACTTGAATGAAAATTGCAACAAAGCTAAACAAATGTTCATGTAAAAGTTTGTAGTCGACCACGACCAATTCTGTGAAATGCCCCTTTATTTAAATTTCGCGGAGACGAATGCTCAGAATACCCCCTTTTCGTGATTTTCGCGGTCCTTGATGAGAGTAAAAAAATTACCCCGTTTCCGCGAAATTTAGAACTCTCAGGTTACCTTTTTATGTTGAGTTTTGAGTTGAATGAGGGACCGGGGGGTTCAAGTTTTTGTACTACCTTGTAGTAAACGAAGCTTCCAATGCCATGCAAAATTAAAGGATGCTGCTAAAGCCAGTGTGAATATCGTGAAACAAAGTTATGCCTCTCACTGAAGATCTTGACAACTTTTCAGTAACACAATATTATATTATTTATAAAATTACCTTGCCTCTGATGTCCATTACAAGTGTCTCCATCAACTTGGAGCATGATATGGCAAGTCTAAGTGTATCTAGTGTCCCATATAATAAACACATGGGGCAAAAGCTCAGTGGGCGCCAGGGGGGCATGGGAGCGGAATGGGGAAAAAGAGGGGGGGGAGAATTTTTTTTTTTTTAAAAAAAAAAAGTCCTAAACTACTGATCTTCCCAATTTGCCTCTAGTTTTATCCTTCCCTGCATACGCTCCTCCCTCACTATGACTGAGAACAGAGGGCGGGGGGTGTGACTCGGTTATTGACGAAGAAAAAAAAGGAAAAAGAGCCAACAAAAAAGAAAAAAAAAAATAAAGAAAAAATAGAAAGACAAGAAGATAAAAAAAAAAAGAAGAAAAAAAAAAAAAAAAAAATGAGGATTTGGGGCAAAATTCAGTCATTGGGGCAAAAAATCAGCGATTTTGCGTTTGTACCAAAATGGTTTGATTGAAAAATTTCCAAATTTTCCATATTTTGCCCCCCAAGAATTTCACTTTTGCACCCCCAAGATTTCACTTTGCCCCCCCCCCAGAAGAAAAAAAGAGGTCTGGGGCCGCCACTGCAAAAGCTTCAAGTCATCCTAATTGGACAGAACTCCAGCAAGTAGGGACGGTTTGGACTGCAAAAATTGTCGACAACCCCTCCCCTCTGTACAACAAAACGCCAACACTTCTGCTATTCGAAAGATAGTAATAAAATAATTTTAAAAATGAGTGGTGTGGTCAAAAACTGGGGCAGGGGTGTTTTTTGCGGGTACAAAAAATCCAGTTTGAGCAAAACTAAGAATATCAAGATTATTAATTTTTTAGCAAACAAAATTTTAATCTCATGCAATACTATATCATCTCTGACATTTAATTTTGATTTTCTGTTTTTATACAAAATAAAAGGGTCTAGATTTTTAGGCCCAAAATCACCTTTTTCCTAAAAAAAGCATCTTTTATCACTTGTCACCACAACGAGTATTACAGGAACCCTTTATGCAATGTATAAATTATATCAATACAAAAGGATACCATTTAAAAATAAGATTGTATAAGTTGTTACCTTAAAAAAATATAAAAAAAAAATAATTTCGCGTAACTCAGCCCCAATTTAATTTTTCGCAGAGAAATTCATCCCTGCCACAAATATTTCAAACCACAACCATAATTTTCTAAATTTATAATTTATCCTTCAATGAGTTGGTTGTGTTTTGTTGTACGGTGGGGAGGGGTAACTCGAGCACTTTTCAAGGCTCGGCCGCGCCGCTAAATGTTAGTTGACGGAGTAAGGCTAAGTAAATCCTTGTGCTGTTGTAGACCACCTCTTAGCAGCAATTTAGCGTTATGTCTTGAACTATTAATTTGTCATGTTTGCCAAGACAAAAGACAAAATAAGTTACATAGGGTTATCAACTTTACAATTATGTAGCAGTGGCAGCCACATCCCTAACGGCCCTTTAACCGCAATATGAGAGAACCCCTTGCCTTGGGTTAGGGGTTGGTGAAATCACCACAAGAAAGAAAACGCCAGCTTAAGCTCCCGTTTTGTGGTGTTCATCAGATTTTCCTCTAGGACGTAGGGATATAGGATGTGGCATCCATAGTGGATGTCTTTGCTTGTTGGCAATATGTGCTAATTTGATTAAATGGGCCGGCCATCTTTTGATTTGACAGAAATCAACAAGAAATTAAAATACAATATGATATAGGTGTTTCAGTTTCATATTTTATTGGACTTAAAATATCAAGACTTATTGCACAGGAAACCTTTTCATACATTTGCACAATCATATTTTATGCTTGTAGCACAGTCGTAGTAAATGGCAGCATATTGGCCGCCAGATTGAATTTGAGCACCTTATGTACCAAAAACAGTTTTAAAGAGTTTTTTTTCATTAAACCCAATAATGTATAATATTAAAAGGTTGTTTAAAATCACTCTGGTAATTTTAAGGGTGGTATATGTGTAGATTTTTCGTACTTGGATGGCTTTTTGCCAATTTTGGCGGCCATCTGGATTTTCAAAAGTAGGATGTTTGGAAAAAATGGGCAAAACATGGTTTTGTTCGGGTCTTACCTCAAAAAGACACCAAATTCAAGTGTAAAATGCTTTAACCCAAAAAAAATCTAGCGAAATTACATAGCAGTGTACATAATTCGAGTAGCACATCTCACATTATGTTTGCATATGACAAACCATCAGTGACCATGAAATTCCCTTATGGTATTGTGTGGTATTAGGGGGTTTGGCAGTCCACGGTTTGTGGTATTTCGTGGTATTTAGTGGTTTATTATTTGACAAAACCAAAATCAGGCGCATGCGCTGTTGGCAATCTCATGCGATTACCATCATCAGTCAGAGGGTATGCAAATAATTACGGGTGGGGCGTTAGGGTTCTAAACGTTTGTCGTAGGAACTATAACTTTCACTCACAAGGCCCAAAACCAAAAAATAGTTTGTCTCAAAGCTGATGAGTGTTTTAAAAACTAATGCGGTACGCGAATTTTTTTTAAATTCATAAACTACCATTCGATCATCATAAATATCAAAGTCTTATTTCAAAACACACGCACGATAAGTGGAATGACCCAAACCTAAACAAAGCTTCGGCCGTAGGTTGATCACCTAGGACTGAATCAGAGGCAAAGTATTCTAGCTAATAAATCACTTTCAGGAATATAAAAAAGTTTCATAAGCCAGTCTGCTGCCTGGAATGGACCTTGGAAGCTAAGTGGCTGTGTGGCCCAACCTCAACAAAGCTCCATTTCGGGCAGTTAGGTGGTCCCCTAGGAGCTGATCAGCGGCATTGATCTATTCTATATTATACTTTTCAGTATTTTGTAAGTGGAGGCAAAAATATATTGAGAGTAAAATCATATACAGTTTGCGTTTTCTTCTGAGCATTTTGAAGACTTCAGGTGACTATCATTCAACTCTTCTTAAATGGTCATTTAATGTTTCAATCCAACTATACAGTAATATGAGAAACTATCTACAATAAATTGATGATTATAAACTTGAAAGTCCTAAAATTTGAATTCAGAAAAGTTAAATATGCAAAGTGTAGAAAAATATTAAAATAAAGACTAATAAAACTATTGACATAACGGGGGCTTACGTTTCACCCTGTCGATGTTGTTGAAAAATACTGCCGCGAACACCGAATCACCAAAACGTATCGACCACAATCCACAAATAAGAAACTGCGCTTGATGCTCTACATAATAGGGCTATGAATGGAAACAGCATAAAACCAAATGCCGGTGTGAAAGCAGATTATAGTCCGGTGAGCCATAGTCCGGGGCTCCATAGACGATATCGGAATAAAGCGTGAAAACTAATTGCGTAAAGAGTCACCTGAATCGATTGCCCTATTCGTTCACCATTGTTCCCGGACTATGGGTACGCGCTGGACAATGGTTACTTCTACCACCTGTATCAGTGAAATTGTCGGGATATAATAAGTAGGGGTTTAAATCACTGATATTGTTCCAATTTGTGAAGTTAGGCCAATTAAGAAATTTTAAAAAATATCATTCAAAAGTTGGGGTATTATGGACAAAAATTTTCAAACTTTATTGGTCAATATCTAAGGACATTCTGGAAAAATTATTTTTTTTTCAATCTGGGTTCTATATTTTTTATAAAAGTCGATCGAGATATTCAGAAACCATACTCGTACGTTTTTTAGCACTTAGGGACTTGGAAAAATGGGACAAAATACGACGGAATCGTAGTATAGTACATGGGGAATGTAATTAATGCTTTGGGCGGCTGTAGTTTTTTCGTCATACAATTGGACCCAAGTTTTCCAATTCAGACTTTCATGGAGAATCTGAAAATCATGGTGTAATTTTGTAAATGTGTCTTGGTGTTTGATAAGGGGGCAAATTTGTACCGGGGTAAACAAAAAGTGTTAAATTGTTTAAAATTTTTACCAATCTGTTCTGTTGCTCATAAGGTTTTCTAAAAAAGGTATAGTTGCCATATTTACGACCTATTTATTTTTACAATAGGCTCACGAAAGTTCATGGTCATTATTTATAGAATGGTCCGATTTGTTGAAACTGGTTTTAAATCGTTCAATTGGTATACATAAATAATAAAATGTAGATAGATTCTGGTTTTCCTTTGAAATGAAGACTTTGCAGATGGGCCTAGTGGTCTCCCATAGACACTGTGGACCACGGCCATATTTGCCCTCTTATTATCATACATAAACGTCATTGACAACGCGACCTGTATATTTTTGGCTTCTATATAGTAAGACGAACAATTTGGCACCATTTTTAAAACAAACTAATGAATCTGAAGTTTTACCTCCAGTATGACCTTGAACCCATTTTGCCTTGTAACTCTTTTACTATAACCCTCAGGTAGGGAAAACTATACCTTTCTGTAATCCTTGAAAGGTACTGAACATGATGGTATACCTTAAAACACATGTTGGCCCCTTTTATATTTTGACCCCTGTATAAACCTTGCCCCCAGAATACATCCAAGAACACATTTAAAAAAATGACGAACCCATGATGTTTTTGGATCTTTATACAATTTTGATTTAGAAAAACCTTGGTTGCAAGATTGTATATGAAATTTTCACAAAAATACAGTTCCACATGTGCTAGTAGTTGGCAGGCACGAATCAGTTCAATGTCGAGAGCTGTATATTGCTTGAATCGGGTGTTTTAGTTTTCAACAAAAATCGAAGTTCACCATTTAAAAAAAAAAAAATAAAAAAGTTCCGCATACTTTTTTTTTAATTTACCGCAAAATTTACAAACGCGCGCGTCTATGGAAGCACAGGTGTATCACTTTCTTCTTATCCCTAGATAAGGAAGCCTTATCTCCAAATAACACTCCGTTAACTGGAGATAATGCTTCGTTACCTGGAGATAACAAAGCTGAACCCCAATAACGCGTCTTATCTGGGGTTAACAAAGCTGAACCCCAAATAACGGTCCTTATCTTGGGTTAACAAAGCTGAACCCCAAATAACGGTCCTTATCTAGGGTAAAAAAAGCTGAACCCTAAATAACGGTCCTTATCTTGGGTTAACAAAGCTGAACCCCAAATAACGGTCCTTATCTAGGGTTAACAAAGCTGAACCCCAAATAACGGTCTTAGCTGGGCTGGGGTTAACAAAGCTTATCTCTAGATAAGAAACCTTATCTAGGGATATGGCCCCTTATCACCAAATAACGCTCAGTTAACTCAAGATAACAAAGCTGAACCCCAAATAACGATCCTTATCTGGGGTTAACGACCGTTATTTGGGGTTCAGCTTTGTTATTTGGGGTTCAGCTTTGTTATCGCCAGATAGGGCCCGTTATTTGGGGTTCAGCTTTGCTAACTCCAGATAAGGAGTGTTAACTCAAGATAAGGACCGTTATTTTGGGTTCAGCTTTGTTATCTCTAGATAAACTTTGTTAACTCTATATAAGGACCGTTATTTGGGGTTCAGCTTTCTTAACCCTAGATAAGGGCCGTTATTCGGGGTTCAGCTTTGTTAACCCAAGATAAGGACCGTTATTTAGGGTTCAGCTTTGCTAACCCTAGAAAAGGAGTGTTAACTCCAGATAAGGTGCGTTATTTGGGGTTCAGCTTTCTTATCTGGTGATAAGGGTGCCTTATATCGAGATAAGAGACCTTTTTTCGGAGATAAGCTTTGTTAACCCCAGATAAGGGTCGTTATTTGGAGTTCAGCTCTGCTATCTCGAGATAAGCTTTGTTAACTTAAGATAAGGGGCGTTATTTGAGGTTCAGCTTTGTTAACCCTAGATAAGGCGCGTTATTTGGGGTTCAGCTTTGTTATCTCCAGTTAACGAAGCGTTATGATATAGATAATCAATGAGCTGGACGGCCGCTCGAGCTAAGTTAACCAAGTCAAGCGCGAAAGCCTGTTATTTTCACGAACGCCATCATAGCGAATTGATTATATAGCATACACTTAAGAGTATTATATAAAACATTTTAAACATTTTTTTTTGTTTAAAACATGCTAAAATTAAATTGATAACGAAATAATTTGTCGCAATTTAAATTTAACATATGTAAAAACACTTTGTCCTTGTCACCGTCTATTGACGAGCGTTAGCCAAACTCCAAATGGGTTGTATTGATTGCTCTGGCTATTAACCTTCGAGTAACTAGTGTTAGAGCCAACTTGCTAAAAAAAAAAAAAAAAAAAAACCCGTTATTTGGGGTTCAGCTTTGCTAACTCCAGATAAGGAGTGTTAACTCAAGATAAGGACCGTTATTTTGGGTTCAGCTTTGTTATCTCTAGATAAGCTTTGTTAACTCTATATAAGGACCGTTTTTTGGGGTTCAGCTTTCTTAACCCTAGATAAGGGCCGTTATTTGGGGTTCAGCTTTGTTAACCCAAGATAAGGACCGTTATTTAGGGTTCAGCTTTGCTAACCCTAGAAAAGGAGTGTTAACTCCAGATAAGGTGCGTTATTTGGGGTTCAGCTTTCTTATCTGGAGATAAGGGTGCCTTATTTCGAGATAAGAGACCTTTTTTCCGAGATAAGCTTTGTTAACCCCAGATAAGGGTCGTTATTTGGAGTTCAGCTCTGCTATCTCGAGATAAGCTTTGTTAACTTAAGATAAGGCGCGTTATTTGGGGTTCAGCTTTGTTATCTCCAGTTAACGAAGCGTTATGATATAGATAATCAATGAGCTGGACGGCCGCTCGAGCTAAGTTAACCAAGTCAAGCGCGAAAGCCTGTTATTTTCACGAACGCCATCATAGCGAATTGATTATATAGCATACACTTAGAGTATTATATATAACATTTACAACATTTTTTTTTGTTTAAAACATGCTAAAATTAAATTGATAACGAAATAATTTGTCGCAATTTAAATTTAACATATGTAAAAACACTTGAAATCAACCAAGCCTATACAGAATAAAGACTATTAACCCTATTCCTCCCTAAACATGTCTATATTGATTATTTCGTGCAGAAATTACATGAAGGAGTTATCAATGTTTTACGCCCTAGATTTAGTACGTGTATTTTAGCCATTTGAGTGCAATTGAATAGGGTTGAAGATACGAAGAAAACAAAATCAACAAATCTTGAACTGATGACCGTCGCTGTTATAATATATTTCTAAATTACGTACGTATCTTTATGTGTATTGGGTGATGTCGACATTTGTGGAAACAGCATTTGATTTCAAATGGAAATGACGGGGTTTTTATGCTATTTTGTCAAAAAAGGGTTAACATTTTGGTAAAAAGGGTGTACATTTCCCCAAAACCCCCCCCCCCCTAAAAAAAAAAAAAAAAAAAACATGGGGGTGTTTTGGTTTATCCTTGAAGTAGGATTCGAATGAAAGAAATCAACCAAGCCTATACAGAATAAAGACTATTAACCCTATTCATCCCTAAACATGTCTATATTGATTATTTCGTGCAGAAATTACATGAAGGAGTTATCAATGTTTTACGCCCTAGATTTAATACGTGTATTTTAGCCATTTGAGTGCAATTGAATAGGGTTGAAGATACGAAGAAAACAAAATCAACAAATCTTGAACTGATGACCGTCGCTGTTATAATATATTTCTTAATTATGTACGTACCTGTATAATAATAATCTTTATGTGTATTGGGTGATGTCGACATTTGTGGAAACAGCATTTGATTTCAAATGGAAATGACGGTTTTTTTTATGCTATTTTGTCAAAAAAGGGTTAACATTTTGGTAAAAAGGGTGTACATTTCCCAAAATCCCCCCCCCCTTCTCGGGAAGGTCCCCTTTTAAAAAAATCACCCTCCCCTAAACAATCCGGGTTACGGGCCTGCGAATCTGTGTCTAACACAGAAGAAAGTGTTGGAAATCACTGCTCTGCATCTCTCCATTAGCAGTGTGGTCATTTGTTTACAGTTACAATAAATCTGAGTCTAACTTACCTTGTATCACATAGACATGATACCACATATTTAATACAAATGCATCCAAAACATTTTGTTGAATGCTCAATATCATGAAAATCCAAGAGAAATTGGAAATTGTGCACACAGTTTCAGAAGTTCCTGTGTTATTGTTAACATGAGAACAAAAGATGTCAAGGAGAATTTTTTTCACCCAATTCAATATTGGAATAACTATTGAATAGGAGGTCAATCTGGTGGTCTATATCAAGTCTGCAGTACAATGGTTTTACCGTGCACTATTGAACACATAATTACTCTTTCTGCATAAGCCATGAATTGACATTGCTAAGCTGTTTCTAAAGCACAATCCAAATAGCATCGAGTCTGTGGATAGACAGACTTGCATTCGATGGGAGTATGGCACAACATTTGTCACATCTGCATTCATGTGGTAAATGGGTGTTGCCCAGTTCTGTGATCATCTGATAAAATTCCCAAAACTACTATAATAAAATCCTGCAGTCTCTGCGTGCTCTGGGATTGGGTCTATTAGGCCCATAACCCCGGCCCAGCAATGATGGTTGCATGAAGTAATTCTGTGCTCTGTTGGCTTTTGCAAACTTTTAATGAGCAGCCAGATGGTACCATTTTTTTTATTATCCTGGTGACTTTTGAGACATATTATATGCTGTAGCTTACTTTGTTCTTCTACATGTAGCCCCATATACCAAAAGCAATCATGTACAAGCACACATGCACACACATTGCATTTTATTAATCAATTGCTTACCTTGTAAATTTTATAAGTACTATTAGCATCATCAAATGGTACTAATCTTTCATCACAGAAATAGACATGCCACTTGTCCCACTCTACTCCTTCAATAGCAGGCAAGCCTTGGCACAAGAGCTTGGGAACGCTCCCTCCTGGAACACCGATGTAAAATGCACCTCGCTCGGCAACTGCGGCTTTACTTTTCTCTACAACGAAGCTACAGATCGTTGCTGGAACTTCGTCTGTATGAACGACATGCACTTTTCTTGAGCCCATTGTTGTGACACTATAAATGATAGATATTCAAAACACAACTGGTTTTAGTGGCAATGTAGACGAGACGGCTGATAGTCGGTGGCCGGGTACACCACCACTGAAAGCTAAATAATACGTACCATGGATGCTATTTAGAATATTGGGTCCTATTTTATCCTTTTCAGAAACAAGCAAAAGTCATGTATTTCGCATGGCTATGCTTTTTGCCGGAACTAGTATTCGGGAAATTAAGTGGTGTTCCCCAGTACCAGTCCTAGGGCGCACAACACTAAATCACTCCACGTTTGGGGGAATGGTAGGTAGTTCCGGTAAAATGACAAAACATGTTTGAGATATTTTGCAGTCCTTTGGGGACCGGTTCCTAGTCAGGGTGTTATATTATAATAAAAGTGAAAGAGTATAGCTTGACCATCGCTGAGATTATCACAAAATTTGGAAATTCGATTCGGTGTAGAAACTAGGCCCTCGACTTCCGGCCCTGGTCGAAAGCGGCTATGAGGCGTACACGTCGTCTCAAAATAGTGGTGGCGCTGTTCATATGCCCTTTTCTTAAAATCTCTACTAGAATGATATCAAAAAATGAAACTTATTCGAAAGTTTTAGTTGTGATCTATAGGGAAATGAATTCATAATATTCAAAATATTGTCACGCGGGGTGCAAATCAGCGGGCGCGATGTGGTATTTTTACGTGTATTTCAATGGAGCGATTATTTAGTGGTGTGCGCCCTCCTACTTCCGGGTTTGGGCTGTCTGTATAAAGCTCGTAGTCTGCAAAACACCGGTATTTCCAAAGTTCTTCGCACTTTGGCGCTTCGCAGCTTTTAGCTGCAGCTGTCTACGGTAGATAGCTTATATTGATTTCGGAAGTTTCCGTAGGCTATAAATGATTATATTCTTCTAATTACAAATTACATCTATGCTTCTTCGATTATTAAGGAGATAGTAGAGGAACAAGGTTGAACTAAAGACCAATCATCCCGGGATATCACTATACTCTTCCCCATCTAACTCATAGCTCAGTTGCAGTTGGTAGGCTGAGACCATCGGACCAGAAACAGTTAACCGAAGGTCCCAAGTTCAAAACCCGGATGGTCAGTGAATTTTTCACTAATTGTCATTTATTATTGTGGTGTGATAAAAGTCTAAAAATTCTTCTGGCCCAACAATTTTCTATCCTATGACCATGAATTTCTTATGCCAAACATTGAATAAGCCTAATGTCAAAAATACAATAGGCCATATATTTGAATCCTCAGTCCTGGGGAGCACTCAACTTTTCTTAGGGTAGGGGTGTGCGACGCAAAGCGCTGAACTTGGTTGGGCCTTGAGAACTGAAATTCCTTAATAAATTTGGGTCTTCGGAACTGATTTTGTTTTTAACCAATTTATGGGCTTGGGAACTGAATTTTTGGCCAAATTAGAGGTTGTGAAGCTGACGAACTGGCAAGATTTCCCCATGGAGCTAAAATTCATGGCAAAGAAGGGGAGTCTAAAGAACTGCAGAAGAGGTGCGAACTGGGGATCTTGAACGACGCACATAAACGTACTACCAATTTAAGATCAGTGCCCCCCGGGCCTCAGTATCTATTTTGTCTAATTTTTCTGCATTTACTTTACACTCAAATCTTTTCCGTCACCTACATTTGTAGTTTGTACACAGTATAAAATTATAATTGTTAAATATGTTGAATAAATTAGTCCTCACGTTCTATCTATAAAACAATTATTTGCTCTTCAGTTGTCACTCGGGTCCGTTTCTTTTCATACTCGCTCTTTTGAATCTTTTCATTGCTAGGAACGTCTTTCTAATTCTGCTTCTTAGTAGGGCCTGGTCCACTGCAATTGGTCAAAAATGCTTCATTTCTGCGGCTAAAATGCCGCTAAGCCGCGTGATATGTGCGCTGTTATGAAATTGTGGATTGGTACATTTTGAATGTAAATTTGCCTCTCTGTATGTGCAAGCCAGAATCAATAACAGATACACGTGACTACCAAAAGTGTATATCTATACATTAACATTAATTGATTTAGTATCAATCTCACACATACAACATACACTCTAATGTAATTAAACCAGGGCACTGTTTGGTTCAAACCATAGCAGCCGTGAATCATCATCATCGTCATCGGGTCGTTCATTGGTATCAGTGGGAACCTCGTTCCCTGAAGCGCAGTGGCGTAACCAGACCTTTGCAAAAAAAAAAAAAAAAAAAAAAAAAAAAAAAAAAAAAAAAAAAAAAAAGAACCTCGTTCCCTGTTGAATGGGAACCTTGTTCCCTGAAGCGTCGAGTGGGACCTGGTCCCCTGAAGAGTGGTAACCTCGTTCCCTGAATTGAAGCGTCGAGTGGGACCTCGTCCCTTGAAGAGTGGGAACCTTGTTCCCTGAAGCGTCGAGTTGGACCTCGTCCCTTGAGTAGGAACCTCGTTCCCTGAAGAGTCGAGTGGGACCTCGTCCCTGTAGCATCGAGTGGGACCCTTTCCCTGAAGCGTTCGAGTGGGACCTCGTCCCTTTGAAGAGTGGAACCTCTTCCCTGAAGCGTAGAGTGGGACCTCGTCCCTTTGAAGAGTGGGAACCTCGTTCCCTGAAGTGTCGAGTGGAACCTCGTCCCTGAAGCGTCGTGGTGCAAGGTTTGAACCAACAATGCCCTAGCTTATCTTTAATAGCTGCAATACAATCATGGTTAATGCAAAACTAATGACCATCACTTCTTTATTTATCTCCATCTTGTTTGACTTAAATCATCACCCCCTCGATCAATACATATACGCCTGATGTGAGTACTGATTTTAGTTTTTACTTCAATCCCCTCTCGATCAATACGATACGCCAGATGTACTCTGGATTCTAGTTTTTAACTCACATCATCCCCTCTGATCTAATACCACACACGCCAGGATGTGAGTATCCAGTTTTAATTACACACATCGAACACTAACTCGAAAGCGGAGGGATATATGTTCCAGATCTTCAATCATCATTTCAATAATAAAGCAAATGCGTCTATACATCGGGCCAGTCATAATATTATTCCCTATGAAAGCATGTTCCAACTATCCCTACAGAATGATAATTATTTTAATTGGAGTTAGTTTACTTATTCCCGCAAACTTCACAAAATGACAAACAACTTCAATTTTAATTTAATCAATCCTATAATGAAGGAAGAAGTGATAAACTTTCCAATCTGTGATTGCAACGGTAAAGTTATCAATGTTCTTTAGAAGTTATTTTAATATTTAGTATTTATTTTATTCACCATATAATATTCAAAGCAATTAAAGGAGATAACAAACTTCCCCTGTCATTTAAACAGACATTAGCCTTGTCTCACATATAAAATATATATTATTATAGTAGATTCAACCCATCGTGTCACCTCTAGTACTCCTTTCCAAAAGGTTATGGCATTGAATGGAGGGGCATGTGCAGTAAGTGGAAATTAAAATACCGCACAACATCTATTGAAACATGTTGTCTGATAGCAGAGAAAAATCAATTCATGCACTCAATGATGAGCATTCAAGTCAACGTAAGCGCATTTGTAGCCTACATAACTCTCCAAAACATTTCTTCTAATTGTATTTGCGTCAATCGTATGAATGTTAACGGGCGCGTTGAATTAACTGACTTTTGAGCGCCCGTGTTTGGGAACGAAAGAAGGAAGGAATACAAAGGGCTTTGCACACCAATGCAAAAAAATGTCGTAAACATGAAAGGCCAGATTACTCAATTCGTTCATTGAAACAGGTGAACGAGCAACATTACTCCCTCCTCTCCCAACTAATCGACGTGTCCAAAACTTTTTCCTCTGGTGACACGATGTGGTGTGAATCTACTATTTACTATCAACATGGATTTAATCTCTCCTAAACTAAACCAGGAACATGAAAATATTTAATACGGTAATCTCGCATCGTATAATTTCATTACCAAGTCTTCACATAATAACACACAGCATTAGAAGGTATCTAGACCTCTCCTAATTATTTGACAGTTGTGTCTGCGCATGTGCAGTAACATTACATTCAATGAACTAGGTTACATGAATTTAATCCTTAATGAATTAAAGAGAGAAATATTGAATCATGTCTTGGTCGCACTCCTAAATCAGTACACCAGTCTTCGCATAATATCACACAACATTATAATGTATTTCCTATCTAGACTAATATTAGCAGTTCAGTGCGCATGTGCACCTTCTAGTACCATAGTGAATGACCGTGAATATACATGGGACCGTGAATAAATTAAGAATGAAAGAAAAAAATCAAAGAGAAGAGAAGTTTCACAATGTGCATTTTTTCACCAAAACAAATTTTATTATTTCCAAAAATCACTAAATATATTCCCAATTTCATTGATTAATAATTACTAGTCAGTCAAACATCATTACTGAAGATAATATCCAAAAACAGTCCTATCAAGGTGATATGGGATCAGACACCTGCCTTGACATCAAAAAACAGCAAGCGCACGCATACAATAGGGACGCTGTAATGTAAGGTATCAGAAGACGAATACAAGGTTTACGTGATCACACGTTAATTTGCCATACAGGGTTTGGACATGGAATTCCAGCATGGCGCAAATCGTGTGAACAATTCCATCCCTCTTCAAATTAGATTTTAGGAAAGTGGGCGTTTTTCAAACAAACACACACACCAGATAATCTCCCATCACTGCAGCTATGTATGCAATTAATGATTTTAAAATTTTAAACGAAATAATGAATTCCAGTGATTTTTCTGCACAATTGCATTTACTACGCGATTCCACACTAATATCAAATCTTTCGTTAATACATGACAGCAACCTAACATCCTAGCGGTTATATGAAAATGACAAATTTATGATCAGAAGCTATCCTGACATGAACTCATGAACGGTAATTACGAAATATGACTTCAATTCCAAATGTGGGACGAGATAGGAATAGGATTTCCACACACGATTTTTCGACAATACTAATCTAACCTAATATCACGATTTTGATTATTCATGCTCTGCCTAGCTCGCCTTAGGATAATAGTTTTACATAAAAAGGCATTAAATATGGACACTGCCCGCTCAAAAATGTAAAGAAAATCTTCAAAAACGACAGCAATTCGCATTGCGTGTACGCACCTATAGCAGTCATCATAGAGCATACTGGCCTTTTCTCGCCAGTGCTGCATTCCGCATGAGGTGATCGATCATGCATTCGTGATCATGAATCACGCGGATTGGCAACAGGCCTGACCTTTCTAAAGAGATCGTGATTTTTATGACATTTTGACCTGCATTAATAGTACTGACGTAATGGAAATTAATTGTAGCCAGAGAGTATTGGATACCAGTTGGGTCATTATTTGTGACAAAATAATTCCATCAGAAAAATACAGGTAATTTCAATACCGTTCATAAGGAAACAAAGTTGTAACAGTTGAGGGTGACATGATAATTGATTTGGGCTAATATCCAAGAAAGTCCAACTACACTCATGTGACACTAAAGTGCTCTGCATAATTGATAGCACCTTCTAGAGCAGGATAAAACATCAAAATGATTTGAAATGTGTATTGCTGTGGAACACGTGGCGTACGTAAACAGGCGGGGGGGGGGGGGGTGGGGCAGGTTGAGCGATTTGACGCCCATTTCGAAAACAATGAATTGCTCCTAATTTCCAGACGATAAACTGGAACTCATTATATTGCACCTTGGCTTTTTTATGCGTGGTGGGGGGGGGGGGTCCATGGAACTCCCCTCCCCCTTAGGCACCAACGTGAGTTGAAAAACTCCTTGTGACCTAGACACTAAAGCCACTATCAGCGAATTTTTTGCAAAATGTAAACAAACAACGCCCCCTATTTTTCATCACAGGCATTTTTTTGCATTGTTGGGTTGGAAATTGTTATGTAGTAAAGACCCCTGCAAGTGGCTTAAGCGTAACGCGCCGTTTGTCAAGCAATATGATTTTATGCTTTGTTTACTAATAAACGTCGGGATCCGACTTTTTTAGGCGGCAGAAAGGAAGGAAAACAGTCGTAAAGGGCATATCAGGTCTGTTTTTCACCAATGAACAGTAATATAAGGTGTTGATCGACCTAGCACTGGCAATTTTAGAGAAAAATGACATTTTGATTTTGGAAAAAAAAAATGATGACGATAGTGGTGGAACCATGTGAACATGTCTATGGCACGCCAGAGAGGACAAAAACCACCCCAAGTTTGGAGCACCACCCCGAGCTTACAGCTCTACACTACGAGTTTACAGCGTTTATACCCCGAGTTTAAGCGGTATACCCCGCGTTTACAGAGCTATGTTTCGAGTTACAGCTACATACCGCAAGTTTACATCTTCGCATAAAAAACAACAATATCCACCCTGCGAGAATACAGGCCAGGCGAGATGTTTACACATTAGTTGGGGTGACGTTTGTGCCACTTTCGTTGTAAACAGTACGAATGATACCATTTAACATGCATTGTAATTCATGTAAGAATGGGTCAAAACATCAATTTTTACAATTTCTTTCTGAATTCTCATTTTATTTGACCATGGTTTCCAATGAAAAATGGAAAAGCCGTTGCTTTGTTTTGACTTATTTTTAGGCAAAATTTTCCGTAATCAGATTCAATTGTAGAGATCGTGTAAAGTACCGTACTGACCTGAGTAGATTGCAGTATGAGCGAATGGGGCCGTAACGATCTGCATGTTCTTCCAAATCCGCTCCATTCTTCCAATTCTGTTGTGATCTTCACAATCAGCATTCGCGAAATCTTGATGTAAATCTTTATATCGATCTAATGTAGTCATTCATTTCGGTAGACTGTGAGTGGCCAAGAATAGAATAGGTAAATAATTCAAAAATACTGCGACAGAAGTTTCTTCCATTATCGTCTTCTCACCTTTTCAACAGGCCGTAGCCGACAAGTTGCCACTGGGGATGGGCTAATGGTGGGTTAAGGAAATATGGACGTAGCTACTTGTCGAACTGGCATCATCGTTAACGAGGGTTTGCGCAACTCGAGTGTATTGCCGAAAACTCGAGGGTATTGCCGCAAACTTGAGGTGTATTGCCGCAAACTCGAGGTGCATTGATGGAAACTCGGAGTGCATTGATACAAACTCGTAGTGGGCGCTGTAATTCGAAGCGGTGCTTAAAAACTTGGGTTTGTTGCTCTGGTGCCATACAGTCTAGACACCTTATAGGCCCGTAGCAGGCCCGTAGCCACGGAACTTTATTTTCTGGGGGTGCGGTTTTGTCCAAAAGTGGACCTTTTTCCAAAATTGTGGACCTTTTCACAATAGAAGGGGGTGTAATTTTGCAAAAGTGGACCTTTTTGCCAATAGGCCTATTGCCGTTTTTGCCCTAAACCAGAAGCATCCATGATCATGGCCTATTAATATCTTTATTTTTAAAGCTAATTTTGCCTCAAAAAATAACTTCCCTCCCCGCTCCTGCCTGATTCACCCGAACCCTCCCCAATGAATGGCACCAAAGGTGACATCGTCACCAAGGTCACATAAGTCACAAAGCTCACCTCACCCCGTCCCCAATGCACCTTACCTGCAAACCCACCCTGACCTCTCACCGAACCACCCAACCTCCTCCCGACGCACTCCACCACCCCCACCTCCCAACACCCTAACCTTCCTCCAAACCCACCCGTTCCTCCTAAACACCCCACCCTTCACTTCCAATCCCCCCTTCCCCCCCCCAACACCCACCCTTGCCCAACACCTCCACCCTTCCTCCCCCTAACACCCAGCCTTTCCATGACATGGGGTCACTGAGGTTCATGGGGCACTAAGGTCAATGGGGTCAACGAGGTCAATGGGTCACCGAGGTCACACATGGAGGCACCCAGGTCACATGGGTCACCAAGGTCACATGGGGTCACCAAGGTCAAAATGGGGGCACTAAGGTCACCATGAGGCACCATGGTCACAGAGGCATCCCCACCTTTCTACCTGATGCACCCTCCCCGCCCCCCCCCCCCCCCCCCCCCCGTCCCCCTGACTGTGCTAACCCGACCCCCCTCCCCAATGAAGGGCAACCAAAGTGACATGAGGTTACCAGGTCACAACATGAGGTCACAAAGATCACCATACCCCTCCCTGATGCACCCTCCCCAACTATCGTACCGCGCCCCTCCCCAACTTCTACCATTCCCCCCCTCCCAATGCACACATTAACCTTCCCGATGCACCCCACCCCCCCCCCCCGACCCGCTCCCCGACTCACTGACCCCTCACCGGACGCCCCCACCCTCCGCCGCACTCTACCCCCCGTCCCAACACCCCTAACCTGACGCCCCAAACCCCACCCTGTTCCTCGAGAAAGACGGGGGAAAAATCCAAACACCCCAACCCTACCCTTTCCCCTCACCCACCCTTTCCCACAACACCCACCCTCCTTCCCCTTCCACCATGACATGGGTCATCTGAGGTCACATGGGATCACCGATGTCACATTGGAATCAAAGGTCAGCTGGGGTCACCAAGGTCACATGGGTCACCAAGGTCACATGTGGTCACCAAGGTCACATGGGGTCACCACCAGGTCACATTCGGTCCCCAAGGTCACATGAGGTTCCCAAGGTTCACACGAGGTCAATTCACCCACCAATCCCATTCACCCTACCCCGATCCTGCCTGAATGCACCCGACCCCTCCCCAATGATAGGCACCAAAGGTGAGGTCACAAGATCACCTTACCCCTCCCCGATGCACCCTCCCCAACTATCTACACCCCCCTCCCAA